>WNHD01000072.1:0-56845 GCA_011057455.1 Ganaspis sp. Gsp50
AAAACTTGTTATTTAATATTACGTCATACGTTGGATATTTTCGACAAGTCCGACAATATAAAATTACTTAAGTTCGATATACTTTTATGATGTTTACAAGCTCTAAACAGCATAAAAATACTATACATTGGACTGTATACATAATTTTACATTGTAGGAAGTGATGTCAAAAACTTCCGAAGACAAAAAGTAGTAAGTTATTCCAAAATGAATAATGTTAAAATCATAACCTAACACTAATTAGCAACTTATTAAATTGATTTCATTTTAAATCGTATTCTATATAATACCTATACATTTGAAGAGCTTTAAATTTTTTACAATTTGTCTTTCACAAATCACCAGTCCCCGGAGATGACAGCATTGTTGCTTTGACGTTGAGTTGATTCCCTTTCCGTGAAAGTTGATCAATTCTGTAAAAATTCCACAATATTATCTATAAAATTTGTAAATTAAAATTAATTAAATTGATTTATTAAAATAAAGCAAATTAATTTATTAAAAGAAATTAAATCCAATTATTAAAATTCATTTATTAAAAGTGATTAAATCAAATTATTAAAATTCATTTATTAAAAGAAATTAAAAATCTAATTACTAAAATTAATTTATTAAAAGTAATTAAATTTAATTATTAAAGTTAATTTATTAAAAGTAATTAAATTTAATTATTAAAGTTAATTTATTAAAAGTAATTAGATCAAATTATTAAAATTAATTTATTAAAAGTAATTAAATTTAATTATTAAAATTAATTTATTAAAAGTAATTAGATCAAACTATTAAAATTAATTCATTAAAAGTAATTAAATCAAATTATTAAAATTGATTTATTAAAAGTAATTAAATCAAACTATTAAAATTAATTCATCGAAAGTAATTAAATCAAACTATTAAAATTAATTCATTAAAAGTAATTAAATGAAATTATTAAAAGTAATAAATCAGATTATTAAAATTGATTTATTAAAAGTAATTAAATGAAATTATTGAAATCGATTTATTAAAACAAATTAAATCAAATTATTAAAATTAATTTATTAAAAGTAATTAGATCAAATTATTAAAATTGATTTATTAAAAGTAATTAAATTTAATTATTAAAATTAATTTATTAAAAGTAATTAGATCAAATTATTAAAATTGATTTATTAAAATTAAATTTAATTATTAAAATTAATTGATTTATGAAAATAAATCTAATTTATTTAATGTAATTAAGTCAAATTTATAAATTTGTATTTTAATTATCCAATAAAGCATTTGTATTGCTTTCAAGTTGTAATAAGAAACTAGAAATCAACAGGTTACTATAAAAATTTGAAAAGCCAATAACACTTGTGAAAGAAATGAACAAAGATCTTGTGAAAGAAATGAACAAAGATGCTTCATCTTAATGAATAAATAATGGTACACTAATCCACTATTCTTTATTTTAAATGTTCAAACTTGTCCTAATTTAATAACCCGTTTCACAAACCAATAATCAATATTACGAAAGACACATTCAGGATTGAAAAACGACAAAAACGTTCTATTTAAATACACAAACAAACAAATCTATATAAAAGTAACGAAATTTTGAAGTGAAAAATTTAGTTGTAAACACTGAACAAAAATCACAATAAAAGCACTTTAAAATAATGGCAGCACCAGAGCCAAAACAGATTAATTAGTATTTGGAAAGTATTCTAACGTTGGCTCCAGAAACTGCGCATAATCATTTTGTTTTAAGGAAAAATAATAATAAATAAGAGAAAAAAATACTCACCAACCATCTCGGCTGCTGTCTCGGCGGGAACTAATTGCGCGGGAGTCCTGCGCGGGAGAATTCCTGCCTGACGCGCAAGCCCCATCTATCCGGGGTCTACAAGTCTACGGGATTGGTTGAAAAATTTGTCCAAAATTGAATCCGCTTCTGATTGGTGGACAAATTCCAGTAACAACTGCTTGGTTACTACTCAACCTTGGCAATACAGATTTACTTTATGGATTTACTATTCACCCCTGATTGTTTTCGTCGTGTATTTGACATTAGTAAATATTTTAATTTTGCCTGTTTCTGTTTATTTTTGAACAATATTTTAATTATAACAGTGCTTTAATTAATATTAATAATGCCGAAAGTAGTTTCAAGAAGCATAATATGTTCAGACACAAAAGATCAAGAAGAATACAGTGAAGAAAAACCTTTACACATTTATTATTGTCTTTGTGGTCAAATGACATTAATTTTGGGTAATTAATTTTAAAATAATGTATTTTATTAATAAAGTAATTTATACTATTTAAATTATAAGGAAGTAGTTAATTAATCTTCTCTAAAAGTGCCTAAAAGTGTTTGATTTTCATTGCTAAAGAAAACAATGTAAACACAGAATTTGACATTGTTTATAATTTTTTAATCTGTTTATTACTAGATTGTGCTTTGGAAAAATTACCCCTTCGTAAAAGAGATGGTGCGAGAGTTATTGATGGTAGTAAACATGCTCATAAAATGACTTTCGAGCAAGACGAACCTGTATTTCTAAAACGTCAAGAAGGCATCGAAAAACAGCATAGGTTAAAATGCAAAAAGTATGTTTTTTAATATTAATTTGCTATTGTTTATTATTAGTATTTGTTACCTACTTATTAATATAAAATTATTAATTATTATGAATATAAAACATTATTAATTAATATAAAACAGTCTAGTTAATATAAATCGATCAATTACCTTTTTATTGGCTTTACGAAACAAATGTTTTTGTTTCAAAAAAATTATGTTTATAAAAAATTAACTAGATGTATTTAAAAACACTCGTTTTTTACAGATGCGGTCTCTTACTTTACTACAAACACGATCTCACTGCAAATATTGTTTTTATCGTCAAAGGGGCAGTAATTAAAAGCTCTGGAGAAGGGCCAATGACCGATATTTACAACCAAGTAGCGGTTGAGAAACCAAAGAAAATTATGGTTACAAAACACACAAAAAATATGGGCAAATTCAGTTCTGTTACTGTCTCAACAATAGATGAAGAAGAAGACGAAATTGAAGCTGTAATTTATTTTCTTAAATTAGCCTTAAATTAATGCCTTAAAATTATTATTTTCTAATTAACAATTTAATTTTATCAACATGTTTAATAAGTTTGTTTTTTTAACATCGTATTTTATCAATATACATTTACATTCAATTTTATTTTCAAATTTTATTTTCACTTACAATAAATTATTTTTTTACAGAGAGAAGTTGCTGATTCATATGCAAATAATGCAAGGATAATTGAAAAACAATTGGAAAGAAAGGGCATGAATAAACGGAAAGCAATGCCACCGCCAGAAGCAGATCCAAAACGAACAAGACCAAGAGGAACATTATTAGACGTATAAATAATTTATATAGCAATAATTTACCCATTTATATAATAGCAATAATTTATCAATCATTGTTACATTTTACGGAAATATGTTAAAGTAAAAAATGAATCAATGATAATATTTTATGTATATGCAGGTTTATACAATTTGTAAATAAAGAACAAGTTAATTTTACAACTTTCTATCTTTATATCGAGATATTTTCATAACATTACATAAAGTAAATATTCAAAATATATAAATGACTAGATATAAATATTGCATAAAAATGTACATTGCAAAATAGAGATAGATTTTTCGATAAATAAATATAATGACTGGCTACAATTCAGCATTTCTCGCTTTAACAATATACGTTTTTTGACAACCAAAACAATTTAAATTCCATATACACGAGAAAACAAATTTCAACAAAACAGAATTTTCATCAGATTATCAGAAACTAGCTGTGATGTTCTATTCACATTGAAACAAATTAATCGACTGATATGGCTGTTTGAAAGTTAAAATTGATTCACAATCGAATCTACACTCTCGAAATTGAAATAAAACAAATTCTAAGAACTGGCCTCATTGCTGTTCTATCGATTATGGATATACAGTGCATATTATTCTACGCGATATTAACTTATACAACTACGCAAAAATTTATTAGCTGAGTATACAGTTACACTAATTGCATTAGTGATCGAATTTTAATTATTCCAACTGAATTATTGCAATAATTATTATTACCCAATCTTAAAAGAATTATCACCAAGACTTTGTCGCATACAAACCTCAAATTATTTGGCTTCACAAACTGATTTCAATTACAATTGATATAATCGACTGCAATCATTAATTTAATCTATCAAAAATAATCCTTTAAACCATCTTTTCTGACGAAACAATATCACTCACAAAAAAATCTATAAATCGTATAATTGCAAAATAACAATTTTACTTTATAGTAAACTCGCTTCTGTCATTTTCATTCGTACAAAAATGAGAGAACACATACACACAATTCTTTATAGAACGCACTTTTCATCTCCAGACTCTTTTCAGTTTAGAAATAACTTTTGTATTTCTTCCTTAACCAGAAATAATTATCGTATTTCTTCTTTAACCAGAAATAACTTTCGTATTTCTTTTTTATCTAGAAATAGCTTCTGCATTTCTTTCATTTTTTTTAGATATAACTTTTTGTATTTAGGAATATTTTCCGTCTTTCTTTTCTAAATAGGAATATCATTTGTAATTTAATTTATCTCTGTATGTGTCTTGAGTAAGAATCGTAATTTCCTCTAGTGTTTCGTTTGTTTTTTTTTTTTGTTTTTCTTTTTTTATTAGTTGACAATGAAAGCAACATAAAATAAAAGGAGTGTAAAAGGTACATAGAGCGATTATTTATTTAGCAAATTGTAGAGAGAATTACGATTTTTACTGAATTAAAGCAATAACATGAAACATTTATATTTTCGATTCGTGTAAACTACGAGGCTGGAGGATTAATTCGTCGCAACTGAATAAGAATGAGCCTCTAATCAACTTCTTTTGCTTAATCTTAGTCCCTAGAACTACAGTAATCTTAAATATTTTACTCCTTTTTTTAATTTTTAAAGGTCATTAAATACCCTCAATAATTACGCTTTTTAATATCTCTGGTTTCGCTGATCACTAATGCAAGGTACAAAGGCATACGTAGCTTTTTATTTTACAAAATTCACTTGTGGTTATCTTTATTTAACTAAGTCTCGCATTTTACTCTCTTTGCTTTTTTTTCTTATTTACTATATTTTATTTTCCTTGATTTATTTATTTTTATCTCTTTTCTTTTATTCATTTTCTTCTCTCCTATTTATTATCTTTTTATTCATTTCTTTTATTTATTATCTTTTCTTTATTTCTTTTCTTTTTTGTATTTCTTTTCTTTTATTTATTACCTTTTCTTTTATTTATTTTCTTTATTTTCTTTCCTTTTATTTATTTTATTTTATTTTATTTATTTTCTTTTCCTTTGTTTATTTTCTTTCCTTTTATTTATTTTATTTTATTTTATTTATTTTCTTTTCCTTTGTTTATTTTCTTTCCTTTTATTTATTTTCCTTGATTTAATTTATTTTTACTATATTCACTTCCACTGTACTTTTCTTCTTTTTTTACTCAACTGAATTTTCATTCTTCTGGTTTTATGAAACAAAATTTTTACATATACTCAAGTTTTAAAGGAATATTGCAAAATGAAAAAAAACTCTGGCCTGCAGAGTTTAAATTACATACATGTTATTTTTACAAAGAGAGAAATTCCGAATTTTCGCTTAAAAGAATTTTTATCCAAAGATATATTGTTTTTTAATTGAAAGATATATTTAAATCCTTTTAAATCAAAAGTTCTAAAATTAAGAATAGGAACGTATTTTTCACCAATTTATCTATGTTTATTTGTTCCAATCGACATTAAATTCCTTGAGGAAATTTGTTGTCATTTTTTTTATCACTTTCATTTATTAAAGCATATTTATTTCTCATTGTCACTTTCATTTATTAAAGCATTTGCTGACTAAATTTTATTTACAATTCTAAAGAAACGAATTTTACTTTTCTCTAGTTGATTATTGATATAATTTTCATTTGTTCAAATCTTCACAATGATAATAATTGATGATTTGAATAAATAAAAAATGTAGTAAATCAAAATTCGCTCGTACAAAAGTTATAACAATTCAAAGAAAAGAAGCAGAACTTCCTCCATGTTGAAGCAATTGAATTGTAATAAAATGTAGAGTTAATCGAATTAAAGAAAACGAAATTTCAAGTTTATGAAACAAAGAAAAAGTTTGAAAAACAAAAAGAACTGTAAATAAAATTTAGAACAAATAAAAATTGAAATAAATGAACATTATTTTTTACCAAAAGTAATGAAAAATGTAATGGAAATGAACATTACATTTTACCAAAAGTAATGAAAAATTTAATGGAAATGAACATTACATTTTACCAAAAGTAATGAAAAATGAAATGAAAATGAACACTTTATACCAAAAGTAATAAAGAATGAAAATTGCAATGAAAATGTTGCAATTAAAAAATATGTAACTCCTATTCTATAGGATTCTTTAAATTGTTGATTGGAAAAAATGTCAATTACTAACGAACAAAGATTGTACTAAAATTTTTAAACGTAAACTTGTCGCTTGAGCAAAGAAGCGACATTAATGACAAATTCTAGATTTCTTAAGTATCTTTAGAACAAAAAATATTTTTTATCATTTAAACTGCAAGTATATCAAACTGTTCATACAAAAAACACAACAAATAAAAAAGATGAAATAATTTTCAAAATAAAGAATGTAAAATGACAGTTGAATTTACAAAATGACAAGAGAATTTATGAAAACAAGAGAATTTATAGACAATTGAATTTTAAAAAAATGATAATTATTTGAATGAAAATTATAAAAATTGAATTTAAAAAAAAAACAAGAAAATTTATAGACAATTGAATTAAAAAAAAACAAGAGAATTTATAGACAACTGAATTTTAAAAAAACAAGAGAATTTATAGTCAATTGAATTTTAAAAAAATAGAAAAAAATGGAAAATTATAAAAATTGAACATTGAACAGAAAAAAACAAGAGAATTTAAAAAAACAGAATTCATAAAGACAAGAGAATCTATAAAGTCAACTGAATTTACAAAAAGACGATTGAATTTACAAAGGCAAGAGTTATAAAAAGACAAGTGAATTTTGTAAAATTCTCTAACGCTTCTTTATCGAAATTAAGTATCTATCTGTGAGGATTTAATATCAGCTTTTTTAAGGATTGTTGGTTCATCTTTGAGGAATGTTCCCGACCTAGAACCAACTGTAAGTAATTTCGGAGTATCGGATTTAGGTTTACCTTTATCAGCAGTTCCTTTGCCCACTTTAGTCTTACTAGCAACAGTCGATTTGCTTAATTTGTGGGTCGAGTTTAACTTCGGAGACGTTCTTTTCCCAGGACTATCTACACTGTTAGAGAGCGACTCCTTCTTCTCTTTTTTTGCGTTAAAAGACGCGGCTGCCGATTGTGCCGTGTGCCTCGTAATTGTGCGTGGTGCAACATTACTGAAAGGCTTAGCAGGAATATCCGGAGTTTTAGCAGCATCGAGAAGATTTCTCCGAAGATTGGGCGAGCCATGATAAGGATTCGCAGCTGCTGCTCTATTTCGACTTGCCGCAGTCGAACTCTCCACAGATCTGACGGGTCTCCGTGACAATGACAAGTTCTTGGACTGCATTGGCGGCGATGCTTTTTTCGTGCGATCGTAGACCTGAGATTTATTAAGGCCTCTGTTGAGCGTTGGCGACACTTTATTGGAAACGGTGGACTTTGGAGTTGCTGTGATTTCTGTCGCTAGACTATCCGTGGACATGGAGGTGTCCATTTTGTTGGCTTTCTTCACGCTCAGTTTCTTCTTTTCTGCAAGAGAATCTACTGATAAACCTACCTCGACATTTTTTCGTTTGAAGGAAGGCGACTCGGGTCTGGTGATTCCGCAGCTTTTGCTGATTATTTCCTTTTTGTTGTTGGTTCGAGTTGCATTCGAATCAGTGAGACTGTCGGAAGAGAGTGTTTTCGAGTCCTTTTTCACTTGTAGCTTGATTTTAGCGACAGGTTTCTTCTCAATTGCACGCTTCATCGCGGGACTCGAGGTTCGGGAAGAATCCGACGATGAAATCATTATTTTTCTTCTCTGAGTCGTTGCTTTTTCTTGATTTGCCTGCACAGCAGGTCCTTTCGTTACGGACTTGTTCCTCGGCTCCAAATAACGCGATTTTACCTACAATTTATCATTCAATGAATTGTTTCTTTAGTGTTAAATATAAGAAATATAAGAAATATAATAAATATAAGAAATGCAATAAATATAAGAAATGCAATAAATATAAGAAATGCAATAAATATAAGAAATACAATAAATATAAGAAATATGATAAATATATTAAAGATTATAATTTTGTAATAAAAAATATAAGATGTTGTAATAAGAAATGTAGGTTTCACAAAATTGTGGATTTCATGTTTTTCATATAAATTCTAGAAAATGTAGAATACCTCTGTTTTATTTGGCCAAGATTTTGGTCTAAGGGGACTGTCCGTAGTCGGCTTTTCCTCTTGCATTTTTCGTTCAAGAGGGTCGGTTTGCGGTTTACTAAATACTCGTTTCGTCTGCTGCGTCGTCGTGGTCGATTTAACTGTTTTTCCATTATATTCTGTGATTGCTGTTTTCACTTTCTTTATATCCATGCTTCGATTAGTCGACAATTTTCCAGGGGGGATTTTAGGATCCTGAAAAATATTATTCATAATAATTACAAGTCACATTTACTTTAATAATACTAATAATACTAATAATAATAATAATAATAATAATAATAATAATGATAATGATAATAAAAATACAGAGAAAGAAAATAAACAATGCTTCCCTCTGAGGAAGCAAAAACATATAATAATAATAAAGTAAGAATAAAAACAGCTCATTGGTCAAAAGCCTTTTATGGTCGTTAAAATCAAAGAATAATAATAATAATAAAGTAAAAAATAAAAACAGCTCATTTGTCAAAAGCCTTTTATGGTCGTTAAAATCGAAGAATAATAATAATAATAATAATAATAATAATAAAATATTAAATACAATATTAATATTTAAATAGTGTGTATAAACTTATGGCCTTTGGTCAAAAATTGATTTATTAATATATTTAAAGAAAAAACTGCGAACTGAAAAAAACTCAATCTAAACTTGAAACTCACTTTAAGAAAATTAGAATGTCTAGACTGTCGTTTTGCAGTTTCGTGAGGCAGAATCACGAGACAAGCTAATTCCTGTATCCTTCTTCGCAACTCAAGGTCCATTTTCAACCACATTGTAGTTCTGGAAGCCCTTGCAGCTTCTCGGACTAGACATTTCTCCACTCGGTTTTCAATTCTCTTGAGAAAATCGACAAAGAGAGGTCCACACTTGAGTTTTAATTGGGAATCATCTGCTTGCGATGCTGTCAGCATTTTGTGAATTTTCGAATAGCTTTTGCAAGCCTGTTCCGGCGGCAATCGTTCAGCAGCTAAGAGGAAATTGTCTTCTAATCGGCTAATATTCCAGGTTAAATCTCTTCCGAGCGCTTGGAAGCTCTCACTGCCTATGACGCCTGCAAAATTGTCAGACAGGTATTTCACTGAAGTGTCAAGGAGATCGGAAACTAGGCGGAAAACTGGCTCAGCCCAGCGAACGTTTGGTAAAGTCGCCAGCAACTTGTCACAATCCATCAGGGTCTGCAGTACATTTTCCGAAGACTGGAAGATGTTTTTTAATATTATTAAAGAAAACATGTGATTTATTAATTATGTTTTTAGAAATGGTAATAATGATGATAATAATAAAAAAAACATCAAAGATATCTAATAATGATAATAGAAAAAACATGAAAGATATCTAATAATGATAATAATAAAAAAAACATCAAAGATATCTAATAATGATAATAAAAAAAACATCAAAGATATCTAATAATAATAAAAATAATAAGAATAATCTAAAGAGTATTCTAAATTACGATTTCAAACGAATTTTTAACACATTTTGAAATTATTGAATTATTAATTCAAAGAGTGGTAGTAAATGTTGTGTAATTAAAAAATACCATATGAACGACGTGCTGATGATAGCACTTATCCATGAGTTCTCTAGGCAAAGTAGCAAAAGCTTTACAAGGCCAAATTCTCACAAAGTGTCGAGTGACCCATTTAAGAGATTTTCGGTACAATTCGTCCAAACCGTAAGCTGCCGCTAAAGGCATACACTCCAAAACTCCAACAGCGCAAACTTGACAGGGCTGTAAAAAATAATTTATTTAATAAGTAAAAAAAATAAAATATAAAGTAATGACGCAAAATTAATTTAAAGAAAAATATAACGTAACGATGTAAAATTAATTTAAAGAAAAATATAAAGTAACGACATAAAATTAATTTAAAGAAAAATATAAAGTAAGGACGTAAAATTAATTTAAAGAAAAATATAAAGTAACGACGTAAAATTAATTTAAAGATGTAAAATGATGCAAAGATGTAAAAATGATATAAAGATGATGCAAAGACGATATAAAAACGATGTAAAGACGATATAAAAATGATGTGAAGATAAAGTGAAATAAATAAGATTTGATTAATAAGTAAAATTGAATTAGTACGTAAAATTGGATAAGTACATTTAACTGACACGTAATTTAAATTGCTACAGAAAATTGTATAAACGTGTGAAAAATTAAATTATTTTTAATTCCTGAGGGGTAGATACTTACTTTATGAAACAAGTGACAATATTTAACTTTCAGAGTGTAGCCAATCACTTCCTTAAGTCCTTCCAAACAAAGCATATCAGCCAGTGTCGCTAATTCCATAATACTTATTGTATCGGGAATGTTGCTCTCGCCGCTGTATATGTGACACAACGCAAAGTGGACCGCATTGTAAGAATAACTGTAATTAAAAATTTGTAAAATTAAAACCATTTCCTCTATTCTATCATAAATATATTCTACTTTTTATAAGAAAATTACATATAACAACAATAAATAACAATAACAAGAATAATAATAATTATTTTTTTATTGCTATAAGAATAATAAGAATAATAATTATTATTCTTTTTATTGTTATAAGAATAATAAGAATAATAATTATTATTCTTTTTGTTGTTATTTATTGTTATTTAACTATCGAAACGTTAAAAAACAAATGTTTTTTTATTCACTTGGAGTGATTGATCGATTCATTGATATATATAATAATAATCATTGATATTAAATAAAATAACAATAAATAAACACATTAAAATTCTTTAAAATAAAAAGCTCACCCTTGCAGGGAAATTATATTCCCCGTACTTTCAACCCAACCTCCGCTGAGAATGGCCGCAAAATACTGACATCTAGAACTTAAAATGCACTTATGAGCTCTAATTTTTCGACCAGCAACGTCTATTGTTACATCTGGATTAATTTCCTCTAAAAACATTCTCAGAAGATCATCACCGAGCCTATTGTACGGTTTTACTCCGGCAAAACTTGATGTTTCCGTCTCTTCTGTACTTCCTTCTGAAAAGAAATTTTGATATAATGAGATAATTAGAGTTATAAATATTAATATTTTATTTTGATAAATAATATTTATTAACAGAGAGAAACTTTATTAATATTCTTTAACGTTTAACTGAAAACGAAAAGAGGTTAATTATTTATAATAATATGAATTAAAATGTAAATAACCGAATTAAAATTTTATATTTAATTTAAATATTAAGAAAATTATATTTATTAAAAAAAAATTTATAAATGCAAATTAAGTGTTGTAATTTTAACTATTTTCTTACATTTATATTCTTACATTTCATATCTTTCTTACATTTATTATTTATTTAACATTTTTTGTAACTTTAACTATTATTCAATATTCAATAATTTAATAGACTAATTTTTTCATTTAAAGATTAAAGTTAATAAAAACTTTTTAATCAAGATTAATATTTTCAATATTATGTTTTAAATAAATATAAACTATTTAAATGAAAATTAAAAAAAAAGTTAAGAATAAAAATGAGACTAATCATTTAAGTTTAAATTAGCAGTTTAAAATTTCTATTATTAATTAATAGTTTCTATTATTCATTAATAGTTTCTATTATTAATTAATAGATAGACATATTATAATTCAATTTAATTAGCCTCTTTTTCATTCGTGTAAAACAGCTCAATAATTAAAATAATTGAGATAATAATAAAGGTGAATTTAATTTTAAGAAACTTAATAGGTAAAAAATAAATAATATGAAAATTTATGGAAATCTCTACATCAAAAATTACAAAGATTAATCTGATTAAAAAAATAGTTTTGAGAAGGGTAATCATAAAATTGAAAGGTTTTTTTTCGATATAAGTTACATTTAAAATGTAAATTAAAATAAAGATATAAATAATGTCGAAATGTTATGTCGAATTAAAATAAATACTAATTCAGTTTATATTTTTAATTCGACATAACATTAGTGCTATAAAATAACTGATTTTTATCTAAAGATCAAATTTAATCAATTTAATATTTTCAATCTTATGTTTCAAATAAATTTCTACTATTTAAATAAAGATAAAAAAATTTAAATTAAGAATAAAAATGAGATTTAAATTAGAATTAAATTATAATTAAATCGTTTAAATTAAAAGATTAGAATTTTTATTATTCCTAATTAATAGATTAGTATATCATAATTCAATTTAATGAGCCTCCTTTTCATTCGTAAAATGGCCCAATAATTAAAATAATTACGATAGTAATCAAGGTGAATTTAATTTTTAAAAATTTAACAGGAATTAGCAATAAGTAATACGGAAATTTCAAAATCACAGATTAAGAAGATTTATCTGGTTAAAAAAACATTTGTTTTAAAAGAGGTAAAAAGGTAAAAATATAAACTGAATAGATATGAATTTAATTAAAGATAAACTGAAAAATAGATATGAATTTAATTAAAGATAAACTGAAAAATAGATATGAATTGAATTAAAGATATAAACTGAATAACAGATATGAATTGAATTAAAGACATAAACTGAATAACAGATATGAATTGAATTATAGATATAAATCAAATTAAAGATAAAAATTGAATTAAATAAAGTAAAAAAGATAATAATAAATTAAAGGTAAGAAATTAAAATAATTATTAAGATAAAAATTAATGTAAATAAATTGAATTTGAGGTAAAAATTAATGTAAATAAATTGAATTTTTTCAATATTTTTTCAAATAAAATTAATTTTTTATGTTACAATTTTGAATGCCAAAAATGTCCTGCAAAAATATGGTATCAAAATGTAATATTCTCAATGATTTAAATTCAAAAAATTAATTACCAGCTCCAGATCGTCCCATGCTGCTTTGCATGCTACTAAGATCCGACTCGGAAATGATTCCTTCAACGTCCCCGGTCAAATCCTCGAGAGGAGATTTTTGTTTCGATGGAAGAGAAGTGCTCATATGTGCGGGAAATTGTCTCGGTCTTGTCCTCATTGGTCCATTCGTCCTAGTGATGACTAATTTGCTTTCAATCCACGAAGTTTCCGGAATGCTGTTGCTCATACGGTGCGTAAAAGCTTCAGTCTCTTTGATGACAGTTATATTAGAAGAAGAACACTTGGTTGGAGTGCTATCCAAATCCGAAAGCCTCACAAAATCACCAGCTAATCCCTTCGGATCCTCTTTCTGCTTCAAGTCAAACTCCGGTCCCTTTAATTCACTCTCGATCCTCTTAATCTTCTCATTCAACGACTTGTGAGTTTCAAAAATCTTGGCACCAGTTGGTGCAATTATCGGCGTTCTATCATTAAAATTCGACACGTCTCCATTGAGAAGTTCTGACAATTCAAAATCCCGATTCTCACTACCCGGAGATGGTCCACTGCCACTGCTGATGTCGAATGTTTCGCTTTTCCTTGTCTGACCTTCAGTACTTTCCGTTGCCGTCTTATCCCAAATTTCAGAGGACTCGTCTTCAAAGTTCTTCTCTTGAATTTTGCTCTGAACGACTTGGGTGGACATTATTTCTTGAAATTCGTTGTTTTTCACGCTCATTCGAATCTCCTCGTTGATGATTTCAATGTGGGAATTGGGAGGCGTGTCACGAATGTCGTACTCGAAGACATCTTCCGTCGAAGTGTCGAGATTTTTGCTGTTCTCTTCCTCTGTTTTGGAAGATATTCCGTTGACGGAATCCACCCTCGCTGCTTCGCTCAACGAATGACTCGAGTTGCTCACTCTTCCTTGAAACTTTCGGAAATCCCGTCGATCTATGGAGAGACTTTGCGTCCTCTTGTGTTCTTTTCGAAATAACGAAGGCTTTAGAGGTCCATTTCTGACTCCTGATCCGTTTCCCGAACTGTTCCCGTTTTCATTCGCGTCCTGATTGCTTTTTTCAGTATTCCAAGAATGACGTTTAAAAGGGACTCGAGAACTCGAAAGAGTCTTTCTCCGTATTACTGGCGAGTCCGACTGGATGAACATAAAAACTCCCTTGTTCTTTTCAATCACCGGCGTTTCCAGATTCGTTTCTTGATCATTTTCACTATTCTTTTGGACATTTTCACAATTCTTTTGAACATTTTCACTATTCTTTTGGAAATTTTCACTACTCTTTTGTTCACGTGTATGGTCTCGAACATTTTCTTGTGTATTCTCTCGGACATTTTCACGTGTACGCTCTCGAACATTTTCATATGTATTCTCTCGAACATTTTCGCGTCTATTTTCTCGAACATCCGCTTGAACATTTTGCGCATTTTCTCTTGTACTATCTTCATGATTTTCCCGTGCAATCACTCGGGTGCTTTCTCCATGATTTTGTCGCGAAATTGATCGATCATTTTGTCTCGCACTTTCTCGTCGCACACTCTCTCGTGCATTGATCCGAGAATTATTTCGTGCACTTCCTGGGGCACTTTCATCGCTAGTTTCCTGCACTTCCGGTCGTTCGTCTTCTTCAGTCGTTATAGAAGTCTCATCAGTGCTACTTCTCTCGAAAGTTTCTTTTTCCACGGACCTCTTCTTACTCAAACCCGGCAAACTCTCCCTGGATCTTCTTGGTTCCTTGAAATCAATAAACATGGAGAAAATATTTTTCTTATCATTCGACTCAATCGAGTTCTTCTTCGACACCTTGGGAGTTGGCTTTTTCGCGCTCACGGAAACATCACTGTCTGACATATCTATAAAAAACTCGCAGTACTGTTTTTCGGCTCCGTTTTGCTCTCGTTTCTTCGGCTGAATTACTTTCGGCTCCTTCTCTTTTGGAGGACTCACGTCGCTGAGATCAACGAAGAAGCCAAAACTACCTTGTTTCTCGTGCGTCTTTTTCTTAGTCGGCTTTTCCACACACTCGGAAGTCGAAAAACTCTGTGACATGCTTTGGGAACTGCTTTTTGTCGTTTTTGCAGTCGAACTCATGTCTACAACCCAAGCAGTCATCGAGGAAGACATTCTAGGCTTCATTTTCACCTCTTCGGAAATTAAAACCGACCCGCCGGAAACAATGGGCGTTGATTCCGTTTTTCGACGAACTGTTGGACTGTCCGTGGGTTTCGTGAAATCCGAACAACTAGCACCTCCTGAGATTATCGGAATACCCTCGTCTCGAGCGGATTTTCTCAACGAATGATCTTCTCGTTTGCTTCTTTCTGAATTTAAACCTCTCTCTGAATTTAAACTTCTATCTGAATTTCTCTCTAAATTTGTTCGCGATTTGCGCTCTAGATTTTCACGTGTCAAGATGCAGTTTAAAGTAACGGGCAAACTGTTGCAATTTTCGGAGATGTCTTCTTGAGATCCTGCGACATTTTTGTCACTCGCGCTTCTTTGCATCGGAAAGATGATTTCAGACTCTTCGTACCGGCTTCTAAAAAAGTAATTGCACTTTGTCTCGTCGTTGTGCTGATCGAATTTATTCAAAGAAGTGAATGCAGCTTCTCCAGATTGACAAGCGAATTGAGAATCGTTTAAGGGACCCAAACTGGAATGGTGAGGAGAACCGTAACACGAATCATTATCTACCCTATGTCCAGAGTACTGAGGGATCGAATTTTGAAAAACGAGACTCCCTTGCCGTCTCTCGTACTCCTGTCTCAAAGCAGAGAGTTTCTCGTCATTGGAATCAAGTTCAAAAGTGTTCCTCCTGATGAGAGAAGGTCGCCTATCTTCAATTTCTTCTTGACTATTTTCCTCATCATTGCTTTTTTCATTATTAATGCTTGTATTCATTTCAATTCGGTTCGTGTTATCCGGACAAGGAGAAGGTTGTGTGCTCTCACCGCTGTCTGCTTCTTTGATTTCAACCACAAGAGCCTCTTTTACAGTCTCCCTTTCTGATTTATCCTCCAAAGCAGAATCAACTCGTTTTATTTTCCTCGGCTCTGACAGGGGCTTCAAAAATTCATTGATTTTCAACTCCTGCTCGAACTCTGCAGTCCCTTCTTGTTCGCTTTGTGAATTGGTTTGCGAATTACTTGGCTTCAAATTAGTAAATCTGTGTTGTTGAACTCCTTTTGGATCAACAGTTCTCGAAGGAATGTATGTATCAGATGGAGAAAGATAAGGTGGCAGACTGTCTCCGCGTTCCTTGTTGGAATTAACAGCAGCTGGAAACACATCGTCGTTTAAACTAGAAGCGTCTATAAAGAAATAACTATTTATTGAGGTAATGGACTCATTAGTTCGAGAGAGTTGACACTGGAAGCTCTCACTAGACGACTTTTTCTCCTTTTCACTGCTTCTACGATGCTCGCTTTCTTCCGATTGAAACTCCTTGTAATTCTCGGGCTTTTCCTCGCAATTGTAATCCAAAGAAGGAAGATTTTCAGGATCCACAAACTCGAAGGAATCTGATGGCATTGGGGAATTATCTTCATTGTTATCATCGCTGCCGTCAGATTCATAAAAAGGCTCATTCAGTACTTGATTCTCATATTGGGCATTTTCCTCTAATTCAGATTGCTGTCGTCCTGGGTCTAAAGAGGAACAACTTGCGTCACGATTTGGTGTTCTTGAATCGTCATTGGCTCTCGATTTAAAACGACATTTTTCAAAGCGTATTGTACCAAGATTTTGTTCATTCGAAGCGACCTTATTTAAATCCTTGTCCATTGACGTAAATTCTGCTCCTTGGGATTCTTCGAAATCTGTACCCGAATTATCAGAAACTGTAGTTTCCTGAGGACTTGCCGATCCCGTCTCTAATCCCGAGTCTGCCATGTCGGATGATATTGAAATCACATCTATCGAGTCTCTTCTTTCACTGCATCTCAACAAAACCTTACATCCTTGATAGCCTTTTCTCGGATTCCTGGGAGAAAAATTTAAAATTATCAGAATAAAATAAGATTATAACTTTATAAAGTTGAATATTTCACTCAGTAGAATTATAATTTTTGGTGTTTTTTATAACATTTTACAAATATTACATAAAGTACAAACAGTATTGCACAAAATACAAATAGAAAAAATATTGCACAAAATACAAATAGAAGAAATATTGCACAAAATAAAAATATAAAAAAAGTTACACAAAATACAAATAAAAAGAATATTACAAATATTAAAGGAAATACTAATACAAACAATATTACAATAAATAAATATTGTAGAATATTAAAAATGTTATACTATAAAAATAAACGGTAGTTCTTTAAAATCGATTCTATTTCATTAAAATAATTATTTTTCACTGCTTTCATGTTTACTTTTTCCACTGCTTTTCTTTAAGATTATTTTATATTTTTATATATATACATATACATATGTATGTATGTGTGTAAATATGTATATATACATATATATTTTTTTTAAATGGTTTTTATTTGATATTTTTTGTATGTCAATAATTAATTTTTTAGCTTACGTAAGGACACATTTGTCCCAGTAAATTTAATCCCTGTAAGACAGTTTTGCCAAAAAAGAAAGAAAAACTGAAAAATATTTATAATTAATTTGCTAATGAGTGTAATGACCTTTCTTTGCCACTGGAAATGCCATCAGTGTAAGATAGTTTTGAAGAATCAAATTCACAAGTAACATTCAAAATTAGTTGTACCAGTAACTTTTCTTCACACGAAACTTCCAAATTACTGTATAAAAGCCTGAAATGTAATAAATCAGAATCAAACAATCTAATGATGAACGATTTAATATTTCGATTGAAACAATAAAATTGTAACAACTATTATTAAAAAAGATACTTCCTCTATGAGCAAGCAGAACAATTTATGACAATATTTGAAAGAAATCCAATTTTAAAACTGTATTTAAAACAAGGCAAATTTTAAAAATATTGAAAGAAACAAAAAGAAAGAAAATAAAAGAAAATTTTTGCTTTCTCTATAAAGAAGTAAAAACTGAAAGGAACAAAATTGAAGGAAACAAAACAGAGAAACAAAATTGAAAGGAACAAAATTGAAAGAAACAAATTGAAAAAAAAATTAAAACAAACAAAATTGAAAGAAACAAATTGAAAAAAAAAATTAAAGCAAACAAAATTGAAAGAAACAAATTGAAAAAAAATTAAAACAAACAAAATTGAAAGAAACAAAATTGAAATGATACTTCAAAAAATAAAACAAAAATGCTTAAAAAATACTTTTATAAGTCTAACCAATCTCAATTTGTACAAATGATTGAACTCCTCATAAATTAATGTACCTCACAAATTGTTCGATTTGGTGAAATATTCCAGGCGTATTAAGACAACAAGTGGTCGTTTCTTGACTGTAGTCAAAGTACGGTTCAATGATTTTGTAAAAGAATGGTGATCTTGTTTTAATTATGCATTGATTTGTGCGAATCGCTTCATATCCGATTAGTATTTTTAGATCGCAATGGAGAGACTCCGAAAATATTCTAAAATTAAAAGCAGCCAAATTAAAACACTAAATTACAAAAGACGTTATTAGTGTTTAATTTTAATTCACTTCTTCAATCAATTGTAAATTAATTTAAACTATGTATTAAATATTTATTAATTGAACTTCAGCTTTCCGGACTGGAAAAGGATATAATAATTTATACAAAAAATTTTATAATTTATAGAAAAATACAATTACAATAACTGTATTTAAAAAATAGTAAATAAGCTCCTTTTTGGTATTTTAAAGATAAACAAGTAATAATTAAATTATTAACATTTGTAAAAAAAATTGTAATAATTAAATTAAGGTTTTGAACTTTTCAATAATTCTACAATTAATTTAATTTTTATAGAGTCTCGTATAGAGTTGGAATTACGTTAGAATCATAACTTTGGAGTTATAATGTTCACGTTATAATAACGTTATAATATTCACGTCATAATAACGTTATAATGTTCACGTTATAATAACGTGATAATGTTCACGTTTTAATAACGTCATAATGTTCACGTTAAAATGAACTTATGAAATTAAAATAATAAAGCTAATATTAATTGATAAAAGTGAAATAACAAGTTGATTGTATCAGAATTGATTTTAGAGCTGTTTTTCATTTCAAGCTTTATTTTGCGTGAAAAAAGAACTTACCGGAAAATGTCTTCTTGTAATGTTCCAATAGCCTGTAGAGCGAGGCGATTACTCTCTTTTCGATGACGTCGTCGGAAACCTTCACTTGCAGGAGGTTCAAATATAAAACAAGGATCGCGATGCTGCCATACATTCGTTTTGACGAAACTTCCACCTTGTTTGATGTGGTCGCTGCCTCCAGCCATGAGGCATGTCTCCTAATTTAATCTAGTCCACCTTTAAAAAAATTTAATTACTTTACTAACGTCAGTTTCATTAATAACAAATAAGCACGCATTCATTCATTCTTTCCTGACTCCAGTTTATTTCATTCAACTGCCCTTTCTTCTCTTCTTTTTTAAAACTTTTTTTCTCTTTTTTTAAACTTTTTCCTTTAAGAAGGAAAAAATTGTTTTCGAAAAGAAGCTTTTATCCATTTTCAACAAATTTAATTGTTTTTAACGATTAATTTTTATTTACTCTACAAAAAGTATTTTTTAATAATATTCTCTGAAAAGCATAAGTTCTAAAATTGTCACAATATTTTTGAATACTTCTTTTGAATGTTTTTCAATACTTTTAAATACTTTCAAATACTTTTGAATATTTTTGAATACTTTTGAACATTTGGTACTTTTGAACATGTTTGAATACTTTTGAACATTTTTTAATATTTTTGAACATTTTTTAATACTTTTGAACATTTTCGAATACTTTTGAACATTTTTGAATACTTTTGAATATTTTGCAATTCAAGAAATGTTTTTCAATTTAAATAAAAAGACGAAATGGAAAGTTTTGTTTATTCGTTGCTGCAAAATCTTTTTAAGAAATTAATTTTAAACTGTTTGCTATCTAAAATCGAAAATTCGAAAATTTAGAAAGTTAGGTCTTTATTTTCTCATTTTGGTTATAAATTTTATGGGACAATTTAAAAATTCTGAGTAATACTTTTCTTAATGGATTGGAAAGTTTATTGAGTTTGGAGTAAACGCGAAAATCATAATTTCAAATGCCAGTAATTAGTTATATAATTTTATGTATGCAATTTCCTTTTTAATGATTTTTTTAAATTCAGTAAGTTTGTTTATCTGTACAATCTGTAATTTGAAAGTATTTCTTAAATTAGTTTCTAACAATTAATTCAAACAGGTTCTACTTTACACAATTTACTAATCAACAAAACACAATAAAATAATCGACGAAATTTATAAAATAATCAACGAAATGTATAAAATGATCAACAGAATGTATACAATAATCAATAAAATGATCAACAAAATTTACAAAATGATCAACAAAATCTATAAAATGATCAATAAAATCTACAAAATGATCAACAAAATCTATAAAATGATCAACAAAATCTACAAAATGATAAACAAAATGTATAAAATGATCATAAAAATGTATACAATATTCAACAAAATGTATAAAATAATCATCATCATTATGTAATAAAATAATAATCAATACAGTTTGTGAATAATAAACAAAGAAAATAATTTACAATTAATTCATTAAATGAATAGTGATTACATCGAAAAAATAATAATCCACTATTTAATTCCCATGTTTTATCGTTTCGAATAAATATCTATTTATCATTTTAATGGCATTTAACTCTTTAAAAACATTAATTGCTGGCATTATGATAATTATTGAATATAAAACCAGATTCAGATTTTCTAAGAAAGAAAAGTCAAAAGAGAGAAAATGCCTTTTTGTTTCAGAATTTTGAAAATTTTACTACTTGAAAGGTCAGAAAAGTAGGAGAGAATTTTTACAGACAAAAATATTGATCAACATTGCTTAATAATGTTTATTGAGTTGACAATACCATTATTTAAACCGTTTAAACACTCATTACGAAACGAGTGACGAACGCTTCTATTTAAAAAGAATAAAGTAATTAAAACAAGTATAATTGCACTTGCTGACTGGACAATAATTTCAACAATATACAGTGCAAAACTGTAAATATAAATTGCGAAACTAAGTTCACGAAATCTGATAATGAAACAAAAGATTCTTGTTAGCATTAGCTGACCAAAAAAAGCAGAGCTGCGTGTCGGCATGCAGACGTGAGGTGCCTCCTAAAAATTGTGACATTGAAAATACGTACTTACGCGAATAGACTCCTCAGATTTGCAGCGCATTGTGATCTTTAAGAAAATGCGGTCACACGTGCCTAATCGTCTGTCTCACTGACACTTGTCTTGTTACAACGTGCGTTTGACGACCACAACCTGAACACGCCTTTCTTATCCGCGAATGTCATCCACTTCCTGAAACAGATCACTGAAGCCTTTCCAACTTTTCCAAGCAGTGACCTACAACAAACTCATTACACGATACCATCAATTTCAAGCCCCGTCTCGATGAGTCTTCTTACACTCAAATCTTTCTTCAATTTTATCAACCTGGGATGCGCCTTTTTCCGATGATTTATTGATCCTGCAGACCAAGTAACCGGAGGTATTTCATGTTGAAAGCTGAGAGAATCCCATGGTGTTTTCTCAACATCGACCTCACCCGCGCGCATCCACGATTATTGTTGCACCACTGAGCAGACGTCGTTGTATTGTTGTTCCGGGAATATTTTTCAGACATTCTCCTTCTTCAAACTTTAATAGTATTCACCTGCATGTATATATCGAATAAAAGTTCTTTGTATAACTGTACTGCCACTATAAGTCATGCGCTGCTGTCAAAAAAAAAACATTGAGAAAAACTGGACATTTAAACTTTTGTTTAATAAAAAAATTGATTATTTCCGAATTTTACACGTTTCTAACAGTAATTCGTACTTCTTGCAAAGATCGCTACTTTTAGGAAACTAAGACTAGGGTTAGACAATTATAAAACGATTACTTTTCATGCTGGTAATTGCTTTTTAATTACTGGAAATAACTCATTTTTAGGTTAGAATTGCAGACGATATTTGTACACCTTGTATACTGATCGTTCATTGGCTCCCGTTTTCGCGGGCTTTTGAAATAGATTAGAAAGAGGAATATTTTTTAAATAAATAAAAATGTTTAAAACGTATTAAATAAATGTTTAAATCGTATTAAATAAATATTTAATACGATTATGATTTAATACGAATTTATCATTCATGTTACATAAAATGGCACCATGTTTTTAAACAAAGTAATTTGACTGTAACGTACGCTGACTGTATGAACTAAAAAAAGAAACGGTATTTAAATATATATTAAATAACAAAAAAAATTATAAACAAAAGATTAAAAAGACTGTTAAATATTTTCAATACAGAAATATTAATAATTAAAATTTGTTATTTTATGAAAATTCAACTCTCATCTGATTATAGCTAGCGGGAAATTTTAGAACCAATAAAAAATGTTGTATGTACTTACGTATTTACGTATAGTAAACAGCTGTCTGACGCTACTTACTCATCCCTGTTATTGTATTTTGAATTTTGACAGATGAGAATTTTGACAGTAAAAATCTGAATTGTTTAGTTATTATTGCTAGTAACAATAAAAAAGCACGCAAATAGCTTGATTTCTACACATCGCTGAATTTAATTTTCTAAAAATTCTGAAACAAAAAGAATCAGGTAAACATGTGATTTGAAGGTATAATATCCCTCCTCTTTTTTCTCTAGTTTACATATCAAACCTGTAATCAAGATTGTAACATTTATTATAAACATTTATAACAATTTATTTATAACTTTCTTACTCATATTACTTTCAAAAATATAATTTAGTTAAGAAGAATATGAATACCAAACATGAAAAGAAGCTTGAACAAAAACGAAGCCTTGACATTAATTTATTTTATACAGAAATGTTTATGTATTTACTACTTTGTTTACTAAATTTTGTACTTTAAAATTTAAATGGTTAATAGTCGATACAGAAGTTATCTGTTCATCTTAAGTGTCAAGGTTTTTCAGGGTTTGAGACGTTTCTAATGGTTTTACAAAGATTTTGACCATTTTGAAAAATATTTTTTTTCGTATTTAAAAAATTTGTTAATTAATTATAATTTTTAAATATTATCATGAATGCATGCAACAATAGGGAGCGCTGTAATCGCGTCCGCGTGTTAATGCTAACTCTGCCACATCATCCACTATGTCTTGTTGTACAGCGTGAGCAATAAGCTACAAATTGAAAGAGTGCATCGACAATTTCTTTTTCTTCAACATGTCATCTCAATAATTTCTGCATCAGCATTTTGACTGTAAAAATACGAGAAAGGCTAAACAGGTCGGTCTTGTGACTGATATCTTTAAAAATTTCTCAATTTTCGGCTAAATCATTCTCAACGCACCATGAGCACACCGCAGGTAGTCTCTCGTAAAATTGGAATCGTTAAGCAGGTGAGTACGTGTTTGGTTTTACACGAAATGTTCAAAGAAATCCATTCTAGAGTTGGTTTTTAAATACACAATGCCCCGTTATAAAGATCGTTACTTTGTAATTTAACTTTGCATAAAAATATGTTGTAGCTTCAGTCGCACATATGGTAAAAGTATTTCTTTACTAAATGGTGTGTTTTACGTCTAAACCAACGTGTTTTTAGATTTTTTATTATTTCAAAGTCTGCATTTCAAGATCCTGTTCATGATTTTCTTTTTGTTTTATTTTTTTATTGATAGTTGGCTTATAAGAAGTTTGTGGTTTTGACGGAATAAATACTGCTCCAAATAGACTCGAAGCTCGGGTATTCATTTCTTTTATTGCTTAATAAAAAAAGCTAATAATAGTTTCATTTAATCGTGAATTTTTTGTACATCATTATCTAGTCTTTCACAAGTTTGCTTTGTTTTTTTTATCGAATTTTAAGTGTTTCTGAGATTGCGTAAACATTGAGTAAACCTTAATTATTTACTTGCAACATTTATTGAAACTGGATTTTAGATTCAATTTTTAATCCATATTGAAAAATTGATTTATTCATATTAAAAAAATGGATTTATCCATATTCACAAATGGATTTTAAAAATTGGTTTCACAAAAAATGTTTAAAGAATACAAAAATCATGAAAATCACTGCAAAAGATCTCATTGTTTTTTATTGTTGAAAATGATTTAGATTGTTTCTGGAGATACGATTACAATCAGGGATCAACCGAAGGATGGTCCTCCACCAGAAAAAACAATTTGCCTTTCTAACATCATTGCTCCAAAATTATCGCGCAGAGGTACTCCGAAGTAAGTATTTACATTTTCAATTAGTAAGTCTTAGTAAAGATTGGTTTTCTTAAGAAAGAAAATAAGAGAGTATTTAAAAGAATATATTAATAAATATTTAAAGAAAAAATAAAAAGTATTTAATTAAGGAAAATATAAGAAAGTATTTACTTAAAGAAAAAATAAGGAAGAATTTACTTATAGAAAAAATAAGGAAGAATTTACTTAAAGAAGAAATAAAGTATTTATTTCTGTAAATGAATACATTTAATTATTTTCTATTTGTTTTTTTTTTTTTAAAGAAAGAAAAAGAAAACAATTATTAAAAAGAAATCCTATTTTTAGTGCTGATGAAACAAAAGATGAGCCATATGCATGGGAAGCTAGAGAATTTCTCCGTAACAAATTGATTGGAGAGACTGTGACATTTGTGGAAGAAAAAACCATAAATAACAGAACATATGGCAACGTATGGTTGGGAAAAGGTACCATCTACTATTAAATTTTATTTTCTCGAAAGCTAAACAATTCTTTATGTATTTTTAATTTAGAAAATTAAAGTTTTAGCGTTTGAACTGTTTAATAAATAATAATAATAATAATAACAATGATAATAACAATAATAAGAACAATAATAACAATAATAATAACAATAATAAGAACAATAATAATAACAATAGTAATAACAATAATAATAAGAATAATAATAATAGTAATAACAATAATAAAAAAAATAATAAAGAACAATAATAATAACAATAATAAAAAAATAATAAAGAACAATAATAACAATAATAATAACAATAATAAAAATAATAATAAAGAACAATAATAAAAAAATTGTTACTTGTAGATTAAATAAAATTAAAAAAACTTAAAAAAAATTCATATTCGTGCTTTAGAAGTAAATAAATAAAAAAATCAATTTAAAAAGGCAGAAGTAATTTGAAGTAAAAAGGCTTATTATTAATTATTATTAATTATTTTTTTTTAGACACAAGTGGACCAAGTGTAGCTGAACAACTCGTATCCGAAGGACTGGTGAGTGTGAAATCTGATACACGCAACGTTACACCAGAACTGCAAAGATTACAAGATTTGGAAAATTCGGCAAAATCGGCTGGTAAAGGAAAATGGGCCTCTTCCTCGACTGTTCACGTTCGTGACATCAAATGGGCTGTAGAAAGTCCACGAAGTTTAGTAGAAAGACTAGGCGGAAAACGAGTAAAAGCTGTCATAGAACACGTTCGTGATGGATCAACAGTCAGAGCATTCCTCTTGCCCGATTTTTACTACATCACTCTTGAAATGGCAGGGATTCGATGCCCCAAACTCGAAGCTGAGAGCGAGGAGAAATCTCTCGCGAAAGAAGCACAATATGTCACTGAGTCGAAGCTCTTGCAAAGATCCGTCGAAGTAATACTCTACTCTGTCAACAGCAATAACTTTGTTGGAAGAATCATTCACCCGAAAGGAGACATTGCAGAGTTTCTTTTGAGTTTTGGCTACGCAGAATGCGTGAGTTGGTCAATGAACAATCAAATGAAAGCCGATGTTTTGAAGCAGTATCAAAGCGCGGAAAAATCTGCAAAGGACAAGCAACTGCGCAGGTGGAAAAACTACAAGCCACCCACTGTGAGCACAGAGATTTCTGAATTTAGTGGTATTGTTACTGAAATTGCCAATGCCGATGCAATTCTCGTTAAATTGCAATCTGGAGAGACTAAAAAAGTCTTTCTCAGCAGTATTAGGCCACCTCCAAGGGACAAGAAATTCCAGAATGAGGATGGAACTGTTACGAGACCGAAGGACTTTAGACCTCTTTACGATGTTCCCTGGATGTTTGAGGCACGAGAATTTCTGCGAAAGAAACTTATTGGAAAATTGGTGAAAGTGTCTGTTGACTACATTCAACCCGCCAAGGACAACTTCCCTGAAAAGACTTGCTGTACTGTCACTATCGGCAAAGTGTAAGTTTCAATCAATTTAAAATTGATCAATTTAAAATCAATCAATTTAAAATCAATCGATTTTGTCTATAGTTTTGAATCTCGGACTATCATCAGCAATCACGAAATCTGTGATATTAATACTCTCAAAGACAAATTTGAATCATTCAAACTAAGCAATTGGTCTGGAATAATAATAATAATAATAATAATAATAATCGACAATTTCATCCATTCATTCATTTTATCCACACCAGAAATTGGTCTTTTCTGCTCTCTATTTCTTTTCGAAAAGTTTTGTCATTTCTTTGTGTTCACTCGGGTTAGAGTTTCGTAATTGAATCACATTTTGTCAATTTCTTATTTAAATGTGTTTAAAAGAGTTTAAAGTTTTATAACACTTTTTAAAGTTTCTACATCTCCTTTGCAATTTTTGTATATTAATTAAGCAACTTCTTTGCAGAAATATTGCAGAAATGATGGTATCCAAGGGACTCGGAACAGTAGTGAAGTACAGACAAAATGATGACCAACGTTCGATTCACTACAGTGAGCTTTTGGCTGCCGAAAGCAAGGCAGAAAAATCTCAGTACGGTTTGCATGCAAAGAAGGACGTTCCAATGCAGAGAATACGAGACGTCTCTACTGATCCCGCGGCGGCAAAATCTCATTTACAATCACTTAAGCGAGCTCGTGAAATTAAAGCGGTGGTGGAATTCGTAACGAGCGGATCGCGTCTCAAACTTTTTGTACCTAAGGAATACTGTCTCATCACATTTTTACTGGCAGGAGTGAAAGCTCCACGCGCTCCTCGCATCACTCCAGGCTCTGGCAGCGGAGAAGGTGAGCCATTTGGAGAAGAAGCTCTTAAATTCACGAGAGAGCTTTGCCTGCAAAAGGATGTAGATATTCAAGTCGAAAATATGGAGTCGAAAGGAAGTGGTTTTATTGGCTGGTTGTTCGTTGACGGAGTTAATTTGTCCGTGGCTCTCGTCGAAGAAGGCCTGGCTTCAGTTTCCAGCTTTATGGAACAAGGAGAACATTTCAAGACTCTAAAAGCTGCGGAGGAGCGAGCCAAGACCAAGAAGTTGAACGTGAGTTTTTTGTTTGTTTTACTTTTGTGTAAAACCAGTTCAAAGAGATGAATGATTGAGTTTTGATTATGTTTGATTTGATTATGATTTGAAACGTTTGTTACAGATTTGGAAAGATTACGTGAAAATAGAAGTGGAAACTGAAAAGGTAGAGGATGATAAGCAGCCGGTTGTAGAAAGAAAGGTAAATTACCATGAAGTGGTTGTTTCTGAAATCACAGAAGATCTTCATTTCTACGCACAAAATGTTGATCAGCGCAATTTGTACGAGGGATTGATAGCTAGATTGCGTCAGGAATTGGCGGACAATCCACCTCTGCCTGGAGCTTACAATCCTAGACGAGGAGATTTAGCTGCTGCGAAATTCACAGAAGACGACCAGTGGTATCGCGTTAAGATAGAAAAAGTGGCTGGTCCCAATGTTAATGTATTCTATGTTGATTATGGAAACAGGGAGACATTAAATGTAACAAGAGTGGCCGCATTACCACCTGGCTTCTCATCTGACAGACCTTTTGCTTCCGAGTACATCCTCGCTTGCGTCAAGCTTCCGCAAGATGTAAGTTACACGCAATCAACTCTCATTTGCCAATTTACATTTTGGAAATAATATTTTTAAAATAATAGGAAAATATTTTGGAAAAATTAGCATTGGAATTTATTTTTGAACTTTGGGATTTATTTCGGATTAATGAACTTTGGGATTCGTTTTGGAATCATAAACTTTGGGATTTATTTTTGAATAATAAAGATTTGGATTAAGATTTATTTTCAAATTTAGCTCAAATTTGCTTTTCAAATTAGAAATTGCTGTTTTTGGGTGTTAATTATTGATGAATTCAAGTTTTGATTCAGTGGAATTTGAATTGCTTTAAATTGCGATGGATCGAAATTTTGCTACCAAATTTTGGAAAATCGTAACTTTAAAATTTTGATTCATTTAGTTAAATATTAAAATGATATAATGTAAAGTGACTTAAAAGAAAAATGTGTTTTAGCATGACTACAAGAAAATGGCAATAGATGCTTTCCGAGAAGATGTAGTGACCGGAAAAACTCTGCTTCTTAATGTTGAATTCAAAATAAATAATATTCCTGTGGCTACGTTAGCGGACTCAACAACAAAGGAAGATATTGGAAAAGGACTTATCGCCTACGGATACTTGCTTGTTGACAAAAGTCGAGATAGGAGACTCAAGCAATTGGTACATTTTCAAATATTGCATATTTTAGTTTTAATTTATTCTTTTAATTCTTATTCTTTTAATAATGTTTCATTCTTTTGATTTTTATTCTTTTAATATTGTTCCTTTCTCTTAATTCTTTTATTCTTCTAAAAACATCTGTATTCCTTTAAAATTACAGAATATTCAAATTTGAGCAAGCTATGTCGAATTTCTAGCCATTTTCGTTTCTTATTGAGATTAAAAATTCGTCAACGTTGTGATATTAAATACTCAAAGTAATTAATATTAATTATATTACAGATGGATGAATACAAAGCGGCAGAGGATGAGGCAAAGAAGAGTCGAGCGAATATTTGGGAGTATGGAGATATTACTGAAGATGACGCAAAAGAATTTGGCGTTGGTCGTTAAATTCGAAGAATCGAAAAAAAAGGGTTTTTCATGGTGAGACTGTCGAGTTGTTTAAATCAACAAATTTATAACACTACGCTGTCCAGAATGTGCAGATTGACAGTTCTTCTTTTTTTGTTGAACCTTTTCTTAGTAGATTTTACAGTGAAAGGCATAATAGAGAACATGAAACATTATATCAATAAGTAACTACAGCGCGTCACATCATTCTACATGGGTATTTTGTTTAGAGATGATTTTACAATTCCTGAATCAAGTACAATTGAAAATTGTTGAATTTGTTGAGAAGTTTCAATCTCTTATTAAATCGATACAAGATTTTAATTATCCATATATTACCCTCTCACTCGTTAGTTATTTTAATTGCATTATTTATTTGTGATTTTACATTAGTGTCCGCATTTATAAATTTGTTTTGCGGTATTTCAGTTGTTGCTTATTAAATATTGTATACAACTGAATATTGTGTTTGAAAGTATACACAAGGATTTTTTTTGTTTATTATACAATTTTATCAGTGATATTCGCTGACGAAAAAAGAAAAAAAAATAGAATGAAAAATGTATGTTTTTTGCTGTTGCTTTTAATGAAAAAGTGACTGAGGATTGGGATGATGAATTTAATTCATGCAAATTTGTGTTTTCATGATAATTATTGTCTCTGTAGTGAAACCGTTATTCCGGGGGTTATGTGCCAAAATGTCGTGTATTATATTTTAATTGAAAAGTGATTTGTAAATTTTAATGAACTGTTATTTTTAGTAAAATACTGCCACCAATTGATCTTGTATTATAGTTTTAAATCGACTCATTTTACTAAAGGCTGAATTCAATCATCACGTAATGTTTTAAATAAAGATTCTTTATATGAAGTTTAATTGTTTAAGGAAACAAATTAATGTGGTCAAATGCTAACGAATGGGTTAATTCCTCTACACAACGTGCTTGGAATATTGGCTTCATCTCTGTAATGTTTTCTTTTATTGTAAAAAATATAATATTATATTTTTCACAAAACACGTTGACATAATTAGGTGATATTTATTTCCTGACATTCGTAATCTCCGGTGTAGCGTGATTCTTCTTTCAAGATAAGTTTATTATATATTGATATTATTCATATATGCATATAATATAGATTTTCTATAAAGAAAATAATAATTTTACACATTTAAAGTGGATATTTGAGAGTGAAATTTCGCATAAGCGATATAATAGTAATGAGTGTTAATAAACTTTTTTTGTCACGAGTAATCTGACAGTAGTTATATTCATGAATCTTTTATATTTCATGCAATTTTATATAAACATTCTAAAATACTTGAAGTTGTAAACTTGAATTTTGAAAATTAAATTCAACATTTAACATTAAACTTTTACATTTAACATTAAACTTTTACATTTAATATTAAACTTTTACATTAAAATTAAATCTTTAACATTAAATGAAATATTTAGCATTAAAATTAAATTTCAATGCAATTGGTAATTTAAAATTCAAATATTTACAGATGCGATTTTTTTATTAATAGCTAAGGCAATGAAAATAATGCATTGGAATAAATTAAACTCAAAATTTTATTTAATAAAAGTAGTCACTTTAGTGATTAAATTAAATTATTCTTTAAAGATTCATCAATAAAACGTTACTATTTTCATAATCCTCGAAAAAGAGAATGTCTGATTTACAGAAGTTTGCACTTTTGTACTCTTGAAAGGTAATTAGTGTCAAAATGGAGCTGTTTATTAAGGTGCTGATTTGACATCTATATTTTCTCACATAAAATATTCTATGTTGAAATATAATTGCACTCTTACATTTATTATAAAAAATAGAACCTTCTTGAAAAATGTAAGAGGGTAAAAAGATATTTACGTTTGACTTGTTGAGAATATTGTACATTTTTACCAAATCATTAATCAATCTTATATATGAATATGTAAAACGATCTTCTGCAATTTTCAGCATAAATCGTTGATGACTGATACGTCCTGTCTTTTCACAAACAGATATTCTTTGTACTCGATATGTTTTCATTTTTAAGAATCATCATATGGAATACTTAAATATAGAAATTAAATTTACAAATTGTAACTTTTTTCTCAAACTCCACTACGTTTATTGAAAAAACGGAAATAGTTTGTTATTCGCATTTATCATTTTTTGTTTGAAAATGCTTTCAATATTTGTCAGTAATACTTTTCAATATTTTCTAATAATATTTTTCAATATTTTTTAATAATTTTCAATATTTTTTAACAATATTTTTCAATATTTTTAAATTTAGTTCTAGAATATAGTTACAAATTTTAATTTATAATTACGTTTTCTTCAAACTGGATATCAGTTACAAAAATTGTAAAAATTGTATTAAAAATAGGACTTTAAGAATTAGATTTTTAAATAATTATTACTTACATTTTACTTTACCATACTTACATAAGACAAAACTGAAGATATAATTTAACTTGTTCGTAATAAAACGGTTTCTTTTTCATTTAGTCAATAGTTCTCTTCAAAATGAAACTTAGTTAATATTTACATTTCAGCTCTCTAGTTGAAATATGTATTAATTACTAGGGTTTACACTCTTGATGAAATGGTTCCAAGGTGCGAAAATCTCTCCAGGTAGGTGGCAAATTACTGCGCAAATATAAACCACATCGTTTGCAAGGTACGCTGAATAAAGTATTAAGACTGTGAAGCCAGGTCTGAAAAAACAAAGATTATTTAAACTAATTCTCATTCTGTAAATTCATTTATTATTAATTTAAAAACAAAGAATCGTCTATAAGCAAAAGTAATTAATTTATCTTCAATTTAGAAAGTAATTAATTTATCTTTAATTTAGAAAGTAATTAATTTATCTTCAATTTAAAAAGTAATTAATTTATCTTCAATTTAGAAAGTAATTGTTTACTTTTATAGAATCCATTGCTTACCACAAAAGACCGTAAAGCTAATTCTGGAAGTGTGGGCGAGTAAAAATGTAGCATAGCAGCATGAGCATTTTCAGTAACTTTTCGGAAAACTTTATATCTAGATTCGGTCCAAAAATCCATCGACTCATTGTAGCCTTTAATCATCACCCATTCGACCATTATTCCTTTGAAGGAAATCACTGCTTTAAAAACATGACCCAGTGTTATATGCAGAACTGCATTTGACGCAAAAGGTCGTGAAGTCGTAAGAGTCATGTCAGTAAAAAGTCGATCGAATTGAGTTATAAGTGAGTCGACTTGCCTGAAAAATAAATTGTAGCATGTTAAACAAAGTCATTAACATCTGAATGTATAAATATTGCTTTCAAACTTTCATTAAAAGATTTAATAACAGTTAACAAAACAAAAAAAAACAACGTTTAACAAAAACATTTGGAAAAAAATCGATTAAAATGAAACTCAAAACTTATTTAGTTTAGTTTTTTTTTTATTTAGTTTATTTTAGTTTTTAACAAACGTTCAAAATGAAACAAATAAGAATAGACAAAATAAATAAATTATAAAAAATACATACGCAGGTGACAGATTGTGAGTACTCGTTTGAATTCTGCCCCTTTTTCCTCTGCTGGCATTTGTATAGGAACGTTTTAAACTGTTTTGAGCTAAAAGAGACTGCGAAATATTGCTGTATTCGTGAACTTTATCAGTCCACTTGTAACTATTAATTAAAGAACTATAAAGTGCCTGTCTTTCTTGGGTTGTTTCTTGACCAAGAAAAGATGTACTCGCCAAGTTAAATGGACCTGGAGGTGGATTTAAACTATTGATAGCCTGTTCCACATCTCTGAAACATTTTTTAAATTACATAAAACGAATTGTAAATAAAAACTTATTCAAATTTTTGATTAGATACAGAATTAAGCATTACATTGCTACCTAAAATCTTTATTAATCTTGAATTCTAAACAAATGTACAAAAGGTACAAAGCAAAATGTATGTAGTAGTGTCAAGTTTTGAGGTTAGGTTGTACTTTTTTAAACTTTGAATTACCTTAAACTAAGACCCACTGTGTTTACTAATTCTTGCAGTTCGTTAAGATACTTCGATTCTTTATTTTCTTCACCATGGTCTGCACGTAAACCATTTGCAAGAGATTCAAAAACCTGACCGACACTTGAACGAAGAACTTTGATTGTTGTTAGAGCGGTTTGAAGTTGTTCCATTTTTTTGTCTACTTAATAGAACAATTTTTAGATTGTAATGTTGAAAGTTAATGTTTGTAAACTGTTGATTTAACAAAAATTACATATTTGTATTTTAAAAAAACGATTGCAAACACTGAAAACGAGCCGTTGACATGTGTCAAACGAATGCATCAAAAATCTTGCGCATGCGCGGAAAGAATAGCAATTTTTTTACTATAACAAAAAGATTAAAAATGTTATATTTATAAATTAAAAAAAGCATATTTATAAAGTGCACATTTTTATTAAGAAATAATTCTGACATTCATGATCTTTTTAGCAGACGTATAAAAACTTACAAAACTAATATTAATTCTCTATAACTTCTTGCATCCTAAAACAATCGCTTACTATTTTCCACTTGTCTCCTATTGCCGTTATTAAAAAATTTTGATTAAAGGGTTTAGGAGTTTTATCTTGGTACTTTGCTTGTCCACTAACTTTGACGAGAAACGTTAATTGATTCGCTACAGCAGGTCCTATCAACAAAAAATGTTTTGCAAACATGTAAAATGTGTTACAAACGTCAGAATTTAATTAATTTCTACACGCATATAATAAGTACATAAATAAACACTTGTTATTTTTTTGTAAATAATGTTTACCCACCAACAATAGGTTGAGCATCAAGAGTAACAATAGTATGATCTGAAGAAGGTAATTCAATCCAAAATTTTTGGATTAGATCTTTTCCATTAATTCCGTTTCCATTCCAGATCATTGTTGCAGTCTCAAGGTAAAGTTTCGAAATTAGCTGTAGGATATAACAATTTCATTAAGAATATGTTCAGTAAATCGAATCAAAGATTAAGGAATATAAAATATGCAACTTTACGTGTCTACGCTTGTCTAAAGTCTCATAATAAATTTTTGTAAAATCCTCGGCTGTTCGACACGCCTGGTCAATTTTATCTCTTAGTTCCTGAAAATAAATGAAAATATATTTAAATAAAATTACGACAAATGTACAAGAAATTGTACAATCTAATTAAAATGAACATTCAATATTTTATAAAGAAAATACAATACAATGTACTATAAAATATGCATTGGAAACAGAGAAGATATTTAATTGCACTACAAAAAAATGTACGATTTAAGTAGTTTAATATATAAGATTTTAATCAGTTTGAAATACTTTTTTCTGTTCTCCCTTGTTTATATTATAAAATATTAGAATAAGATGCAAATAATAATTAAACTGTCTCTCAGTACATTTTTAGGTTAGCTCCAAAAACTTGAGTATTTTAGAATATACCAATTTACAATTGTAATATTTTTATTTGAAAATCAACTTACGTCTTCCATTTTGTCCAATTAATACTAAATTTGTCGAATATGTGTAAAAGAAGGGAAATATATACAGTATTTTAGTTAACAGTTCACCGGTTGTTTACTTTGAAGTAGACCATGACGGGCAATGACGGAAATGGTGCCCTACTCAGTAGGTAATATTGGAATTTATCAGTAGGTAATATTGGAATTTAAAAAATTCAGATTTATAATAAAAACAAAAATTCTGCATGTGATTTTAATTTCACTCATTAAAATTTAATTAATTAACTCAAAATGTTATAACCTTTTTATTTGTTATATTTTTTGGTCTATAAAAGAAATATAATTTTTTATATATTAAATATTGAAATTTAAAACACGCGACAGTTTATATTTATTTATTTGTAAACATACGAAAGAAGCCCTTTAAATTAAATGTTATTATTTAAATTGAATTTTAACAAAATTAAATCAATTACTGTAAAAGTACACATTATTTTGTGATCCTTTAGGACTCGATTTTCCGTACCAACAGTTAATATAAATGGATCATCGATTTTTTTTGTTTGTGAAAAAAGTAAAAAATAAATAAAAAATTCTTTAAATTTTCTTTAATAAATTGAAGATTAAAATTACATTGACCATATAATTAATAACAATCGCTGAATGAAATCTAAACCATCATCAATGAACAAAATTTGAATCTCAATTAAAAATGTGATGGATCAGTTTGTTTTCAATTAGAAGAACATTTACAATAGATTAATATATTAATCTATATTATTCCAATTATAAATTATAAAGTATATTATTCTAATTTATCAAAACGTTAAATGGAAAAAAGTACAGTGTAGGGTTTTACGTTTTTAATTAAAACTAACAAAACAATTTTTTTGTCTTTTCGTTTATTGAATTACAATTTACGATCTTGGACGTTCTTTTTTCTCCTTGTAAAGCGCTAATAATGAGACATTTGCTACTTTGACAACCTTAAACCTGACCCCGGGAATATCTCCAACGGCGTGACCTTTTCGTCCGAAACCTGCTACGAGAACTTCGTCATTTTCTTCAATGTTATTGAGACAACCGTCCCGAGGAACGAACGCTGTGATTTTCTTTCCATTTTTGATAAGCTGCACTCTCACACACTTGCGAATAGCAGAATTTGGCTGTTTAGCTTCAACACCACTGGAAGAAAATAAAATTTATAAGCTTCAAATTAAATAAAAGATCAGAGTTTAGTTTCAAATTTAAAAAAGATTAAAATGTAATTTCAAATTTAGTAAAAATTAAATGTCAGCTTCAAATTTAACAATTTTGGTTTTGATTACATTTTTTCAAAGTTTTTAAATACTTACACTTTCTCTAGGACAATTCCTTTAGCATGAGAAGCTCCTCCGAAAGGATTAGCCTTCCATCTGGTTCCAAGATGAGCTTTTTTGTAATCCTTATCACACCAACGCTGGTCGCGTCTGTGATTTACGTGCTTACGGGCAGTTCGGAGACCTCGGGGTTTACCTAAATTTAATGCAAAATAGGTTTTATAATACAAAAATAAAAAATTGTGAAGGTGTAAAATTTTAAACATTGTCAATTGTTTAAACTTGTAAAAGGATTAGACTTGTAAAATGCTTAAAATTGAAACGTGCTAAAAGCAGATAGATCCTAAAAGCTTTAGCATATTACTCAAATCAACTTGTTTAACTTTATAAAGAGACATATCATTATATTTAACGCGGGCCTATATTTAAAATTAACAAAAAAAAACTTTCTGGTTTTAAAAATATATAATTTACAATTAATAAAAAACGTAAAAAATGGACTCTACAGAATTAAGTTTAAATCTTATTTGAAAGATAAACAACAAACTTTATACTTTTAAAGGTATTGTATAAAATGATGTACATTAAAAACATATTAAAAACCTTTTGTTTTTTCTAAAAAAAAAGCTTTTAATCACAAATAATTAAAATTATAAACTCGTATTTTGTCATATGGCAATACCTAACCTCAAATGTCAAAAGAGTAATGAAGCATTTATATTCATAAAAATGTCTGCTTAAAGTTAACAAAATAATATAATAACAATGTTAATTCATGTTTATTTAATGCAAATTGTAAAATAAAAGAAATTAAACACAAATAATAAAAATAGTTACAAAAGTATGGAAAAGCATGTTTACGTAAACACTGTTTTTGCTCAAGAATTTAAGTATTCAGGCACTTAATTTTATAGTTACATGAAGTTAATATAAAAATCTTGTTATTTTATACAAATTTATCTCTTTTTTTTTAATTAAATTATATATTTAAATAAAAGTAAATAAATACATACCCATTCTTCTTGTCAAATTAACAACGAAAGGAAAAAGCGCTCTCTGGTGAGTGCCCAAAGAATTAACAATTCGATTTTCAACATATCGAATCTGCATTCAAATTTTTTGTTGCTATGTTCACTCAATAAAGTGCGTCGTTCTCGAAAAGGCGGGCAAAGTACCGGTAAGCTGCAAATAAATCTCTTTTTTTGTGATAAAGACGAGTTAATTACTCTCAAGTGATGCATATCTGAAATAATTTCGAATCCCTCGTCTCATTATAATTTAGAACACTTGAATTCATCGTAAATTAACAGTGATTTTTGCTAAAAGAAACTGAGCTTCAGCCAACAAGGTACGTTACACAAAATTCCATTGTTCTTTCCTTTGTTCTAACTGTTTTTTCATAAAATATACTTGATTTGTCTTTAAGCTTTTTAACTAGATTAATGTATTGTTTACGACTAAACTAACATTTGTCTTTATTTATGAAAAGATGACATTAAAGTCTTCGATATATTTGATCATTTTTGGTTGTTTTAGTGGCATTTATTTGCACAAAAAGTAATTGTGAAAAAAACAATATGGCGACAATAGAAAGTTGGTTTTTTGGGAAGAAGTAATTTTAGATGGTACAATACCTTTTTTCGATTATTTAACGTAAAGTCATGTACAAAAAATGTTGTTGAAATGTATTATTTTCTAAATATCAGTAAAAAATGAAGAAATTGAACAAGATGCATAGTAATTTTAATAATCACAATTTTCCAATTGTAAAATTGAGATCTTAACCTCACTTTTAATCAGACAAAGAAAGCAAAGTCTGATTGTAAGTTTTTTTTGTTTCTAGGTGGTTTTATGCACCTGTGGGCTGTTTGTTTGTGTGAACTAGTGTGAAATCTTGTAGAAGTTTGAAGAACAAGGAAGATAAGAAGATACGTAAGGAACTGAAGATTCAGCGTGATTTGGAAGAAACGGAAGACACATAAGAAGACAATAAGGATTTCAAGGTTGAGATTGTTGATTCAACCACTTCGTGGTTGATTTCTACAAAACAATAAACTCAGGTATTTGTCAAATTTCGATTTCATAAAATTAAATGGAATCAAATAATTAAACGGACCGATAATTAAAATAATACAGAGAAGAAGCTTATGCATTCCTCTCTGCGTTTTTCGGGTTTTTACGGTGCTTTTGTAAATACCGGTCGAAACATTTACAAAAGATAAATAATTAATTATTTTGCTTTAAGCAAAATCTAAAAAACAAAAAGTAAATACTATCTATATTTTTCTCTGAGAATAAGTAGATAATACTTAAAGTTTTAGTGAAAATGTGTGAAATGTGATGATATTCAGTGATGATATTCAATAATGAAGAAATTTTAATTCTCAGTGTTAAATAATCATCTTATTAAGACAAAGAGATGAAATGACATTTAAAGCACTTTTAAAACTTTCAATTTATTGCACCAATTGTGACACGCTTTCATCTGTTTTTTGTTCATATGAAATCTTAACAGGTAAGATCGGATAATTGCCAGATAAGTGTACCTTTAAAATATTTTTTTCCCGAAGAAACAATCTTTTGTGTCTAGCATGTCGTTTAGTATTTAATCACCTGTCCAAGTTTTTTGTTCGCAGTGACTCTATTAATTAAGGAGCAAAATTTCAACATTAATTACAGGTAAATACTTTTTCCTTTGCTTTTTTGCACAAATCACTAAACATTTTCAAAAACTCCTATTCTCTATTTGTTTCGTAAATCAAGAATTTTTGCAACTTTGAAATTTTAGATAATTGTATTCTTTTTTGAAACAGCTTTTCGCAATTTTATAATAAATTATTTATTTGTATATTTTATAATAATAATAATGTTTTTGTTTGTTTACTTTTTTATGATGCATTGGATTTTTTGCAATTTTGAAATTTCGTGTAATTAAATAATTAAATTTAATTAATTTAATTTTAATAGTACATTGTTTATTGTTAAATTAAATTGATATATTAATAAATTGAATTGATGCCATTCGATTAATATATTAAATGATTTAAACAATAAAAAAATAGTTACAACAAATACTTCCTGAAGGACGAAGTAATAATATAAAAAAGTTTAAGAACAATAACAGTCAAAGCATAAAAAGTTAAGTACACATATTAGCTTCACCTATTGTTGAATATTTATTATTTCTTCTTTTTAAGGTGGAAGAAAAAGAGGATAAGGAATTTGGATAGCTTCCAGCAATCTTTTGGTCCCATTCACAGAATGTGTTCTGATGAACGAAAGTACTATTATGCCATTACCTTTACCACCTTCATTATTTGGACGATCCCACCTCTTGCTTTCTGTTCCTGCCTCGACCAGATCATCTTCTTCGGTAAAAGCAGTTATCCTCTTCAGAGAGAGCACCAGACAGCATCATGCGCTTGGTGAGTACAGAAATATCACCTTTTCGCTTCATACTTTCTCTCTTCCTTCTTCCGTACTCCTATTCTTCGCGAATTCGACTTCTCTTTTCCATTTTTTTTTAATTTAAAAAAAAAATGAAAACTGTCTGAATAATTAACTATGACTGCTTTAACAAAAGTTTTTTTTTAACAATGTAACTTTTTATTTAAACCCGAAATTTGCATTTCAAACAAAAGTAAATAGAATTTTTTAAAATCAGAGTATCAAGAGTTGAGTATAATTTTAATTTAACTATTTTGAAATTAATTTATATTTACGTAATCTTTGTTTGCTTACTCGTTTTTGTTTGTATTTAAAGCGTAAAATTTGATTAACATTTATTGGCAGTAAAAGTTTTTTAAAATTTATTTAAAGTAAACGCGTATTAAAATTTATTTAAAGCAAAATTTTATTGATATTTATTTAAAGTTATATTTTATTGACATTTATTTAAAGTAATATTTTGTTGACATTTATTTAAAGTAATATTTTGTTGACATTTATTTAAAGTAATATTTTATTGACATTTATTTAAAGTAAAATTGTATTGACATTTATTTAAAGTAAAATTTTATTGACATTTATTTAAAGTAAAATTTTATTAAAATTTATTTGAAGTAAATTTGTATTAATATGTATTTAACAATACAAATTTTGAAATACAATTACGATTCCGTATCTACTATCAACTATAGATAAAATTTGCAAACATAATTTTTATTTTTATGAAAGTCTGTAGTATTACAATTTTTACATTTTTAAGAGGATTAAACAGTTTTCATAATTAGAAGTGGTGCTAAATTGACACATCAAAATCTATCACGATGTGATGGAATAAATTAGTTAAATTAATAAACTACATAAAGAATTTGAATTTCAAATTATTTTGAGGGTTCTCGGAAAGTATTTTTTAAAATTATGGAATGAATAAATAATTAACTGATTGAATCGAATAGATTCATGAATTGTCCAACTAGAGGGATTTAATTATTTTAATTGAATGATTTAATTATTTTAATAGGATGATTTAATCATTTTAATAGAATGATTTAATTATTTGAATACGAGGATTTAATTATTGGAATACGAGGATTTAATTATTTGCATAGTAGGATTTAATTATTTGAAAGGAATGACTTACTTAATGAATAGAATGATTAAATTAACCAAACTGAATAATTAAATTACATAAACTGAATCATTAAATTGCACAAAGTGAATAATTAAATTACTCAAACGGAAAGAGTTAAATTAATCACATCGAGTAATTAAATTGTCTAAATCGAATTAAACTTCCCAAATCGAATGATCAATCATTTGATTAATACCCAAGTCAAACAATTTGATGATCTAAACTGAATAATTTAATTATTGATATTGAATGAATTATCAAAACATAATTATTTAATATTCTCCAAATGATTGTTTTTAAAATTCTTTTTTATTAAAACAATTTTAACGTCTAGTTTATATTTTAGAAAATTAAATCATTAATTTCCCTAAGTTGAATAATTTTTTGTTGTTTAAAATTTCGTCACTTTTAAGTTTCATTTAAATATTTTCAATGGATTAAACTTGCAAAAATTCGGTAAAATGTTTAATTAACTGAATTTCAGTTATTAGTTTAATCAATTATTATTCAATCAATTTTATTATTTGAATCATTTTATTATTTGAATCATTTTATTATTTGAATCATTTTATTATTTGAATCATTTTATTATTTGAATCAATTTTATTATTTGAATCAATTTTATTATTTGAATCAATTTTATTATTTGAATCAATTCTATTATTTGAATCAATTTCATTATTTGAATCAATTATATTAGTTCAATCAATTATAGTAGTTGAAACAATTTTATTATTTCAATGAATTATACTAGTTGATTTAATTATACTAGTTGGATTAATTTGAATCAATTATACTATTGTTAAATCAATCATACTAGTTGAATCAATTACACTAGTTACATAAATCATACTACTTGAATCAATGATACCAGTTCAATAAATTACACCAGTCTAATCATTTATGAGCCTAATCAGTTACCATTAGCATCTTCAATTAACTTTCAAATTTAATTTTCTATTCCATTCTTGCTTGAGGTGGTGGAAAGTGTTATTGTCGGGTACTTACAAAATCGTGCAAAAGTGATAGTGCGTGCGATATTTTAATATATATTTAAAAAAGTGTTACTCAAAAAAGTTGCACGCCTTGAAAGTGGGTTAATAAAAAACCGTGAATTGTCATCAATATGTGCGATTTCCGAAAGTTTTGGAGACATTCGATTAAAGAATCTCCTGAATAAAATTGTGTTATGCTAAACGAGTTGGCGATAGTCGTGTTGGTTTGTAAAAGCCGAGAATCATATTGTCGCGAGAATGAAAGTATCTGCCTATTTAAATAAATTGGATTAAACGCGGTCAAGTGTAATGTGAAAATTGCCATAGTCTGATTAGCATTATGTTTTTAATTTCAATACCTCAGGGAAATACTCTAATTCGTTGAATTTTAAAATCATTAAGTGCGCTAAATAATTCAACTATTTGTAATTACAATATTCAAATGTAATTAAAAAATTCAACATAAAAAAAGAAAAAGAAAGATAAATAAGTAAATAAATAGAAGAAAAAAAAAAGGGAAAATAAAATAAATGAATAATTTAAAATAATATTATATTGTAGCAGATATCACTCGGTAGTTAATAATTAAAATATTATTTTGCATTATTTTAGATTGCTTTACATTATTTTACATTTCCTTATATTACTTTTTTTCCTATTTAAATTAAATTATTAATTGAAAATTGCATTTAAAGAAATTGGGTATCAAAGACATTGCAAAATTAAATTTAAACCTTAATTTTCAATTTAAATATTTAAAATTTCTTTTAATTTTAAATCAAGTTGAAAGTAATTAAGAACATAGTATTTTAAACTAAACAAGATAATTGATCCGAGAAACTACTTTTGCAGTGATTCGATCTAGTTCAACAATATTTATTATTCAAATTAAGGTTATCGAGGAACAAATTATTAATTATCTTTTAGAAAGTGTAAAGTGTTTTGATAAAATTTAATAAGATTACTCACCGGGTGTTTGTAAACCAGTGTGGCAAAGAAAGAAACACTAATCAGATTTATATATGCAAATTTTTTCCTATTTTAAATACAATCGGAATGATTCAACGACACGTGTTAGTGAAAAATATATAATGAAATTCAAATTTAGCGAAGACAAGTCACACGTGGCCCTTGGGCATTTTTTCTGCGAACAACTTTCTTCTTTCGCATATTCAAGTAAATCGATAATCCGGCCCAGGTGAAACGACAGATATTCAAATAAACAATTGCTTTCTTTTCTGTCACTTTTGCAATTTTCATTTCGCGGCCTAAAAGTGTTCTAAAAGTTTCTGAAAATGAAAACTCGGGTTCATGTTTTGCAAAAGAAAATTTGAAGTTGAAGGAATATAAACAAATAATATAAATATAATAATGTGTAAATAATATAAGTATAATATGTGTGAATAATATAAATATAATAATATATGTAAATAATAGAAATCAATCAATTTTTAATTAAAAATTTATAAAAATGGAATTAATCTTTTGACAAATAGAATAATTAATGTTTACAATAATTGAATCATTCGTGAAAAAATTAAAATATTCGTGAAGTAATTAAAGCTTACGAAAATAGAATCTGTGATTAAAAAATGAACGTTTTCGTTTTCGAACAGTGGATTGGATAAAGTTGAACTTTATAATTTTAATACAATTCGATATAAATAATATATATAATAATATAAACTAATTTATATTTATTTATTTATTTATTTACGTAATAAATGGGTACAAATTTTACTCCTACTAACTAAAATAAAGTTAATAATTACAACTTACATAACAATGTTAACATAAAGATTTTAATTGATTTGATTATATAAAGTTTCATTGAACTATTTAATTTGATTCAAATATTGAAATTGACTCAACGATTTAATTTGATTCGAATATTGAAATTGATTCAACGATTTAATTTGATTCGAATATTGAAATTGATTCAACTATTTAATTTGATTCGAATATTGAAAATGATTCAACGATTTAATTTGATCAAAATATTATTGAAATTGATTCAACGATTTAATTTGATTCGATTATTGAAATTGATTCAACGATTTAATTTGATCAAAATATTATTGAAATTGATTCAACGATTTCATTTGATTCGACTATTTAATTTGATTAAAAAAAAATAGTAACTATTTAAATCTTTTTCCAATAAATATTTTTTACTTTTATCGCGTAGAAGTAATATTTCATATTCTTTTAAATAAAAATTGACAATCTCTTTATACGATTTCGCTCTTAAAGAGGAAAGTACCTCAAAAAGTGTAAATAAAAAAGTAATAATAATTATAGCCTCCTGCGTAAGAACCGTTTTCACTCCTGAATGATGTTCAAATGCATTTCGGTTTTTATCTGTACAAGCGCATCTTCCTCTTCGAAACATTCTCAGTTAATTGATCCTTGGGGTTCAGAAACTTTATTTTATATCCAACTTTTGACACTTAAAATTGAGTATAAAATACAACTTCATTACGAGTGTTTCTGTCAAAGAATATATGTCATAATTCTTGCATCTAAATTCAAATCAGGAAAAGGCTCGTAAAAATCTTGTGTGTGAAACGTTTCGTGTGCAATATTTTGTGCGTAAAATGTTTTGCGTGTTCAATGTTTTTTGTGTAAAACGTTTTGTGTGTAAAATATTTTGTGTAAAACGTTCCAAGTCGTGCAAAATGAAATGAAGATAAAGAAAAATTAAATATTTAAATCTAACAATATTCAATATATTTTGTTAATGTTCTTTTCTTACTTTTAATTGTTTTTTGTATTCATTTTTTTCATTTTGTATTTATTTTTAAATCCATTTTTTATGTGTTTATTTTGTATTCATTTAGAAAAAAGTCTTTTAAAATCTCGACTCTTAGAATCATAAAATTAATCTTAAAACCATTAGCTAGTTCGTCTTTAATTAACTTTTTATTCGAATTTTTTAAAAAGGTTTTAAATCTTCTACATAATTACCTAGAAAAGTAATTTCACGTCCACATAACAAAAATTTAGTCTTCCAAACTTGTTTTGTTGAAATAAATTTCAACTTGAAGCCCAAATGAAGTTATATGATTTGAAATTCATATTTTTCAGACGCTTGTAAACATTTGTAAACATCCGTTTATTTCGTTAATCAATTTTATTTTGAAAGAACAATTTTATAGCAATTTTATAACAATTTTATAAGAACAAGATAATTAACAAGAAATTATCTTTTACTATTACATTCTTATCAATATTATTATTATTTATTTAACATTCAGCCTTTCGGCCCAGAAGTGGACATGGTTTACAAGTTCAATTAGTTACATTCTCATCAATAATGAGAGTGTATTAAAAATGTGCGATTTTTTTCTATAAAATTCAAAAGTTGATTCGTTTTTAATAGAATTTTTAATTTATGAGTACAGTGTTTACTGCTTATCTATCGTGTATTATTTATTTATTTATTTATTTATTTATACTTACAATTATACAATTATTATAAACATACATTTTATTAAACCAGTTTGGGAACTCATCCTAAGAACTAATAAATATTAGCACAATTAATCATCAACCTGGGAAATTCTTTGTAGTAGGAATCGTACTAGCAATTGGAAGATTAAATTGCAGATTGAATAAGAAATTACAATTTCTCACGTTTCTATCGACTGTCAGTAGGTGTGCCGAGATGCAAGTATCAGTCAAACTGTGCACCTTGATTAGAGGCACACATTTACTTAGTCGTTTGAGCATAATCTCTGTGATTTCTCGTCAGTTACGCCAAAAACCCTAGGGTGGAAAATCATTAATTCGCATTCAAATTACAATTTCTCTTAACGCAGTCCTTTTCACTTTCTATAATTATCAACGTTTCGTAATAATTGGCATTTAAAAATTGTCAGTTTTGTCTTTTCGGATTTGTTTTCTGATTTCGTGTTTGTACTTTCCTAGTTTCAATACGAATTGTGTTTGTAATTCGAATTGTATTTGTGATTCGAATTGTATTTGTAATTCGAATTGTATTTGTAATTCAAATTGTATTTGTAATTCGAATTGTATTTGTGATTCGAATTGTATTTGTAATTTGAATTGTATTTCTAATTCGAATTGTATTTGTAATTCAAATTGTATTTGTAATTCGAATTGTAGTTTCAATCCGATTCGTACTAAATGATTATTTATTTCATTTCATTAACATTGTTTTTTTAGTTCTAATTTTTCTCTCCATTTTGCACCTCTATTGTAATTTTGTTCCTTTCCAGAAGTTTCAATTAACAGAAAACCGTTTTAAGAACAACAAGGAGAGATTATCGAGTGATTATCAGCGAGAGTATCGTGGGGGAATAGAGAATATCAAGAGAAATAATCAATTAGCCAGAATTTCACTGAAAATCGTGCCGTTTCAAATTTAACGCAAAAAACGATTATTTCATTATGGCTTATGTGTGTAGTTACCTTATAAAGTAGAGAGTGGAAAAGGCAATAAACGTCGTACATCGACAGTGCCGTGCGTCGTCGAAAAGAGATTTCTAGCCAGGCTAACATATCTCTAATAGATCTAATTGTATAGTATGTCAATTGACAACACTCTCTCCAGGATAAAGCAACTGCTGCCAACTGTTTGTTGACAGGATTGGACAATCGCGTAGGAGATTCATTTTTATGTTAATTGCATAAAGGAATTATTCCCATCAAATCGCAATTTCACGTGATTGATTGTTTTATATTCTCGCAAAAGAACATCTTGTTTATTATTAGTCACCGCTTCTTCAGCAGACACTTGATAAAAGCACTCTTTTCATCTTGATTCTTCACTTTCACAATGTAATCTCGTTACTTCTGTCGATTCAATCAATTTAAATAAATTCCCGACCTAATGTTTGTACAATATTTCTTCTAGAGTTTCAAACTCTTTCTTCTCAATTTTCGATTGAATCTCTTTTTGAATTCAGTCTCTTTTAATTTAATCTCTTTTTGAATTGAATCTCTTTTTGAATTGAACCTCTTTTTGAATTGAATCTCTTTTTGAATTGAACCTCTTTTTGAATTGAATCTCTTTTGGATTAAAATACCTTTTGAATTATAATCTCTTTTTGATTAAAATCCCTTTTTGACTACAATCTCTTTTGTACTAAAATCCCTTTTGGACTAACATTTCTTTTAGACTAAAATCCCTTTTGATTTTTAATTTCTTTTCGAGTTTAAGTCTCTTTTAGATTTTCTGTCAAAAATTTAAATTAGGAAAGTGAATCACAAGAATTTCATTAAGAGTATCAAAATTTCGCCAAAGAATTTTTGGGTTTTCAAAACCGTCAAGAGTCTTAACATTTTTTTGAATTTTCGTTTCAAAATTCTTTTTAATCTTCGTAATTCTTTCGAATCTCCATAATTATTTCAAACTCTTTCGAATTTCGGTTTTCTCAAAATGATCACAAATCTTTCTTGTGAATCCTTTGAACATTTTGTCAATTTTCCACATTCGTATTTCAAGGAAATAAATAATACATTAATTGTTAATTACGAAATTTTAATTACGAATTATTCTTAAAATTCGATAATAATAATAGTGATCATAATTTGTTCCTTGTTATTTTGGCATAAAGGGTTAATAAAAGAAATGAAATAATAATAATAATAATAATAATAATAATAATAATAATAATACGTTCGAACTCTTTCGGAATAATGGATAATTAATTAAAAATTGAAAAGTACAGAGACTGAATAAAAACTGTTGAACTCTGAGCATAAATGGATAATTAATATGATTGGGTATAAATATTCTCATAACGTGAAATATGCATTGAAAGTTGAGTGAAGAATTTCTCATAGAAGCGCCTTGACCTCAGGATAACAACGCCTATGGGAGAAAGTAATTACAAACAATTTTCAAAAGATGCCGCATATAAAGTCGTAAATCTTAATCTCACATTCTCTAGGATCTTGACCACAAATCGGGTGTAGGATGCATTGACAAATAAAAATCAATCCATCATGTTCTTGTCCAAAGTACTTGTCTTCTTAAAAAATCATCTTGTTCTAACGACGAATCCTAAATGATTTCCCTTTTATTTAAACATACACGGAAATAGAAAGTTACAAAAAACACCTCCAACAATCACAAGAGTGAGTTAAATTAATTATTTCTCGCGAGGACTTTTTGAGTACCTTGAATTTTAAGAAAATCAAACTTACGTTGATTTCAAATAATTTTCTATTTTTAAACATGCTATTTTATTTTTAAATATACTATTTTATTTTTAAATATACTATATTTTTAAATATACTATTTTATTTTTAAATATACTATATTTTAAAATATACTATATTTTTAAATATACTATATTTTTAAATATATTTTATTTCAAACTTTAGTATTTTTCTTTTTTAAATATTCATATTTCAGTTTATTTTGTACATTAATTATTATTTATTATTTTCTTTGACTTTTCTCTTGTGCTTCATTTTACAAGTGCTTTTTCTTAAATTTGAAAGTGGGACGGTAAATAATGGATGTTGTAATTTGCAAAATGTTTTTGAAAGCAAGAGTGACTTCACTTTTTTTTAATGATTGTGTTGAAATGGTCATTTCGCGTTTATTTGTTCGCAATCTATTGATTAGTTATAAGGATTTTGATGATGTGCGCGCCTTTGACAATTTTCTCTCTTAAATTGTGGTCAAAACACTTAATAGCAGACTTTCTTTTCCAGATTCGCAGACACGCGTATGAATAGTAATATCTTTTTTATGACAACGACCGTGACATGATTATTACCTCAAGTTTTATTGTGTCTATCTTGTGCTGACATCTTGAATTTTTATCCGGGCTCTTTTGTCTATACTAAAAATTCGTAAACGGATCTTTAAAAATTACATAAAATCGCTTAACACCAATTTTAAAAATAGTTCACACAGTTACAATTTTTTTCAAATTTTGTTTCACAATTCCTTTACTTTTTTCAGTCTTTTTCATTTCTTTCACTTTTTCTGGATTCATTCACTCTACGATTTTTTTTAAATTGTATTTCACTCTTTACTTCTGTCAGTTTCTTTATTTTTTACACTTTTTTATTCATTCATTTTTTGATTCTTTCACTTTTTGATTCTTTCATTTTGTTGATTCTTTCACTTTTTTTTATTCATTCAGTTTTTGAATCTTTCACTTTTTTGATTCTTTCTCTTTTCGATTTTTTCACTTTTTTATTCTTTCACTTTTTTATTTCATTTACTTTTTTTTATTTCAATTATTTTTTTTTTCATTTCATTCACTCTTTTTAATTTCATTTTTGTCGTTTCATTCACTCCTTTTTTATTTCTTTCAAATACACCAAAAACTCTTTTTTGACTCGTTTCAAATTTTTTAAAAAATGCCTATTTCCTTCAAAAGTTTAGTAATTTGTTATCATTTTTAAATATTGAATAACTTTCTTCAATTTACCTGAAAAATTGCAAACAATTGCTATCAATATAATCTAAATGCCTTTGTATCCATCCTAACATAAAAACAATCGTTTCTAATCTATAAACAATTTCTAATCTGTGAACAATTTCTAATATATAAACAATTTCTAATCTATAAACAATTTCTAATCTATAAACAATTTCTAATCTATAAACAACTGCTTCTGATCTACTCCATAAAAAACTATTTTTGAACTGATTGAAATAACTAACTTCTGGACCAAATTGGGAAAAACTGACGCTTCTGATCTAATCTCAAAACGATCGTTTAGAAACAATAGTTTAAAAACAGTCGTTTCTAATCCAAAAACAATAGTTTCTAATCTGAATAGAATCGTTTACAATCTAAATAGAATCGTTTATAATCTAAACAGAATTATTTGTAATCTAATCCGATTGTTTTCCATCTAACCCGAAAAGTAAAAAAGACAGGAATTGTTTTTGATAATGATCGAACTGGCTGAAAGTTATTTTAATAGTCGTTAACGAGAAAGACAATGGGACAAATAAATTTGTAAACTGGTGACCTTTTGTTTAAAAATAAAAGGAATGTGTTTTGTTGCCTATTAAGGCGATTTTTCCACGTAATTTTGTAGTCTATAACACGATCTCAAAGATATAGATCTTGGCAACATCCTTGGGGTCGATATTGGTAACCAGGTGACATTTTTATCTGTCCCTCGTGACATTTCGCTGCAATATTGTAGGACAAAGAAGAGAAAGTTGGAAACTGCGCAAGCTGAATCGTGTTATTGCTATTTTTGTTCCCGTATATGACAAATATGAACATTAATTTTAACCAAGCCATTAAATGTCCACCCAATTGTATTTCAGTTGTGTGAAAAAAACATAAACACCTTTAAGCTTCGCTTTATACTTGCATCCATGAAACTCATTGCTTCGCATAATATTCATAAAAAAACGTTTATTGTACTGTCTTATCTTTTATCTTCGTTCAGTTAAATTTATTTACTTCGGCGCCCTTTTAAGTTTGTTATTTTTATTATTTTATTTTAGACTTTTTTGTTAAACATATTTTTTTTTTACTATTTTATTACAAATATTAGTAAATATTACTATTTTATTACAATATATTACATTGTTTAAGAAAAATATTTTTTAGACTATTTTGTTGAAAATATTTTTGTGTACGAAGTTGATCTTTAGATGGAAAATGTTCTTAAAGATTTCTAAAATTATTTAGAGAAAAGGGAATAAAAAGTATTTGTCAAGTAGATTTCAAAACTTTTTCTTTTAATTAAATATTATTTTACGAAATTGGCAAATGTCAGTAATTGCAAAAAATTAATACTTTCTTATTATTGACGAGAATGTAAAAAGTCATTCTCTTTAATTTGTTTTTTTTACAAATTTTAAACTTTGCAGATCGAAATTCTAATAATTCGAGAAGATTAAAAATTGGATTTTCATCAGGAGAAAATTAGGGAACTTTTTTGTTTAAGTTTAATTAATTCGGAATTCTTATTAAGTTGAAGTCCACAACGTTTTTTGGAATTTCAATCAACAAGATTAAATAAATAAATAAATCAACAAATAAATAAACACATAAATTATCAAATAAATAAACAAACAAATAAACGTTTTTAATCATCGATTTCAATTACAAATATTTTTCTATTTGGTTTTCTTTTTAATTATTATCTCAAATGATTTTTTGAAATTTATTTTATTTAACGCATTTTATTACAAAACATTTGTAAAATATAATACCGTTTACAAAAAAATACCGTTTGATGGCGTATTAATTCGTTTTTTGAATCGTCAATGAAACTTTGTGAACTTCAAATATCTTTATTCTTTTTGTCTAATTTTAATTAGAATTTAAATTAAGATTGTTTAATTTAAATTTAAATTAAATTTCATGCATAAGCAGGAACTCTTTTATCTAAAGATCAACTCCCAGATTAACTGTAAGGTTCAATTTTACATTTTCTTTGAAGATCAAATTCCAAATTAACTTTGGCATACCCTTAAAGATCAAATTTTGAATTAACCTTCAAGATAAAGATCACATTTTAAATTTACTTTCAAGATAAAGATCACATTTTGAATTCACTTTCAAGATAAAGATCAAATTTTGAATTCACTTTTAAAGACCAAATTTTATAAGAATTTAATTCCTTTTGCAACTTATTGACCAAGTTTCATATATTCTATTTTATAAAACAAAGTTTGAATTTTGCTCTAAAGTTCACGATTTCAATTTCCCCAAAGATTAGCTATCGAAATAGGCAGCGATTATGGGAGAAAAAGAATAGGAACTTTGAAGTGTTAAATTTAAAATTTATTTTGAGGACCGAATTTTTTTTTAAAGTAAATTTTAATTTACTGTTAATTAATATTAATAATTTATATGAATAATTTATATGAATAATAATTACCTAATATTAATACAGTTTTTTAATTTTGCGTTTCATAAAGATCAAATTTAATGTTCACTCTAAAGTAGAGAATTTCAATTTTCTGGAAGATTGTATCGAAAAATTGTAGACAGCTAAGCTGATGATTTAAAGAGCAGGAAATTTGACAGCGATCTTTTTCAGCGATTTTCTTTTTGCTCCGGAGCTCGTTGCTGGTTGCACCCTTGCTCCATATTATCACTGCAATCGCAGGTTTCTTGGGTCACGAGTTTCTCTATTCGTCGACAGCTTGAGGGCAAATGCGGAAACTGTAAAAGATCAATAGCATCATTAACATATACGGTGAGCCATGGTGCATTATGTGCCAGGATCGATTCTTGATAGTCTCTAGTGAGCCAGAATAATGTGCCCCGATTCGCTTCTTCGCACACAGGAGGTTCATATTTGCATAGCAAGAATGTTTCTTTATTTTCTATTCAATATAAATTACAGTTGACTGGGGTAATTAGAGATCTACATTCGTAAAGCAAATTCAAAGAGCTTTGCAAATTGTCCTTCATATCTGATTTCTTCTTATGGAGTTCTAGTTTTTTAGTGTTTGTATTCTTTGGAAAATTTGCATAAAATTTGTATTTGTTATTTGTAATTCCTTTTTATTTTTTATTTGCGATTCCTGTTTATTTTTTATTTGCAATTCCTTTTTATTTTTTATTTGCGATTCCTTTTTATTTTTTATTTACGATTTCTTTTACGGTTTCAAAGATGAACTGAATTTGTATTTTTTGAATTATTGTCCTTTTACTCTTTGTTTCTTTAATGTTTGTTTCTTAATCTTTGCTTTATTTTAATGTTTGATTTTTATTCTTTGTTTATTCTTTGTTTTTTTTAATCTTTATTTCTTTAATCTTTGTTTTCTATTCTTCGTCTTTTTCTTTGTTTTTTCGATTTTGTTTCCCAATCTTTACATTTTATAATTTTCGTCTTTTTAATCTTTGTTTCTTTAATCTTTGTCTTTTTGATTTTCGTTTCTATAATCTTTGTATTTTTCTCTTCGTTTTTTACTCTTTATTTTTTACTCTTCGTTTTTTAATCTTCGTTTTTTATTCTTCGTTTGTTAATCTTTGTTTTTTATTCATTATTTTATCCTTGTTTTTATTTAATCTTTATTTCTTTAATCTTTTTTTTTATGCTTCGCTTTTTTCTTTGATTTTTTAATCATTGTTTCCCTAATCTTCGTCTTTTAAATCTTTGCTCTCTTAATCTTTGTTTCTTTAATATTTCTTTTTTAAATCTTTGATTTTTTAGTCTTTGTTTCTTTAATCTTTGTTTCTTTAATCTTTGTTTCATTAATCTTTGTTTTTTAATTTTTGTTTCTTTAATATTTGTTTTTTTAATAATTGATTTTTAATCTTTGTCTTTTAAATTTTTTTAATCTTATTTTATAATCTTTTCATTTTTTTAAATATTCGTCTTCTTAATCTTTGTTTCTTTAATAATTCATTTAATTATATTTGATTTTTTAATCTTTGATGTATAGTTTTTGTTTCTTCAATTCTTCTTTTTTTAATTTTTGTTCCTTTAATCTTTGTCTTTTTAACCTTTGTTTTTTATTCTTTGTTTTTTAATCTTTGCATTTTTTATTCTTCGTCTTTTTAATCATTGTTCTTTTAATCGTCCATTTTTATCCTTTATTTCTCTAATCTTTATTTCTTTATTTCTTTAATCTTTGTTTCTTTAATCTCTGTTTTTTTATTCTTTGTATCCACAATCTTTATTTTCTAATTTTTGCAGTTTTTAATCGTTAATTTTTTTTTGATATGTTCCTTTAAGCTTTGTTTTTTATTCTTTTTGCTTCCTCATAGGGAAGCATTGTTTCTTTTAATCATTGTTTTTCATTCTTCCTTCTTTTGCTTTTTTTACGTTATTTCTTTAATTTTCGTTTTTTAATCTTTGTTTCTTTAATTCTTATTTCCTAATCTTTGCATTTTTTAATTTTCGTTTTTTAATCTTTGTTTCTTTAACCTTTGTTTCTTTAATCTTTGTTTCTTTAATTCTTATTTCCTAATCTTTGAATTTTTTAATTTTCGTTTTTTAATTTTTGTTTCTTTAATCTTTGTTTCTTTAATTCTTATTTTCTAGTCTTTGCATTGTTTAATGTTCCTGTTTTAATCTTTATAGAAATTCAGAAACAACGTGCATCAATTTTATTTTCACGTATACTTTGGACAATTTAAACAACCCGTGATTTAAAATTGATTACAAATGTTTTTTCCAAGCATTTGTCTTGCATTCGATTATTGTCTCGAAATCATCATTAAGGTCAGTTTTGAAGAGAGCGGAAATGGTCATTTAATTACCTGTGAAACAATGAAATGTTGCTTATGAAAGGAAATTTTCTCAATCATTGTCGTGTAACGTCTTGAGGAAAGTTTTAGTTTTTAATTTCATGTAAAACGATAGAAAGAACGCCGACTATAATTATGAATATTATCTCTAAGAATGATCTTTCGAGTGTGTACTTGAAGATCGTACATAAGTTAAGGGATCATAACTTCTTCAGTTAAAGGTATGTTTATAGTTGCATCATTGAAACTTACTTCCAATAAAGCTTGGACTTTCTCTTGGAAAATTCTAGGATGTACATTATACATATAAAGAATATAAGACAAGTCCTATTGAGTATGTGTTTTTAATTAGACGGTTTGTGCTTCTTGTCTTATTTAAGTATCTTCTTCAACATGTGTAGTCGTGTTACTATCCTATGAATTCTCGCATTATTCAGCATTAAAGGCATTATATAATCGTTCTGCACTTGTCCACGACACTTTCACAATTTAGATTCAGATCAGGTGCTTATTATTAGCGCATAATGAGGACTTAAACTCGTTTGGTATTTTAGAGGTGTTAATTGCTCCGTTTGGATTCTTCACATTTCTTGGATTTGCTGCACTTGCTAATTAACTGCATTTGCTAGAATTGAATCAATTACATTTCTTGCATTTGAATCGTTACCTTTCTCCGAATTGAATCATGACATTAAATCATTTGCATTTGTTAGAATTGAATTCAGTTTTTGGATTTGAACAAGTTGCATTTTTTAGAATCGAATCAATACCCTTTGAATCAGACGAATTATAATAATAAAATAGCATTTAATTTAAAGTAACGTTTATAAAGTAACGTTTATAAAGTAGCGTTCAATTTTATTGTATCAAAATTTTTTCATATGTTTTTAACATTCTAATGATATGGCATTTATACATTTTATTTGTAATTTTTTAACGATATTGCATTTTTAATGTCCTAGTGGTATTCTAATTACATTTATGATTTTTTATACCAAATTGCGTACAATGTTGCGGATTCATTTATTTATCTTGAAAACTGCTTCTTGCCGATCTTCTCATGCGGTTTCTTCTCGAAATTACTATAATATTCGTTCTCTGAAATTATCCTTATTAAAGTTGTAAAGAATACTTAAAAGTTGTTCTAGTATATAATAAGTTATGTAATTGGGAAAAGGAATTGTTAGTCCACAAACGAGGAACAAAGATATTATCTAGATATCAATAGAAAATAATACATTTCACTAATAATAATAACAATAATAATAGTAATTGAAAATCAATTTCATTTATTTTATTAGCTATTGTCTTTTAAAGAGAATCATGATTTCCAATTTATTTCCATCTCCAGAAATACTCTCATTGTGATTCACTCATTTTTACGCTCATTTCCGATTGTACTCATCTAATTACTCACATAATCCGATCATTGATTCTTTTATAAAATTGGTAAAAAAGAGTTCCGAAGATTAGACCAAAGATTAGAAAAAGAGTTCTGAAGATTAGACCCAAGATTAGAAAAAGAGTTCTGAAGATTAGAAAAAACGTTCTAAAGACTAGAAAAAACGTTCTAAAGATTAGAAAAGAATTGTAAAGATTAAAGAAAAAGTACAAAAATAACAATACGATTACTAAGAAGATTATAAATACTGAAAGGTACAAAAATACAAAAAGGATTTAAAGTTTCGATTAATCTAAAAACTCGAGAGTAATGGAACTAATTAAATTTGCACAATTTACAATTTTCAGCAAAGATAATGTAATCAATATCGTAAATTGACATTATCAAATCAAGTTGGCCTTTTTAGCGATTAGTATCCAGTTTCAAAGTAGAATTTTCTCCAATTAAATTATAGTTGAAAAAAAAGGAAAGACAATTATGCATGTAATTGGAATAAATATTCTGTGGCTTGACGTATGCTTTTCACTCCTATTGAAAGTTCAAGTCAATTATAATCCAAGATTAATTAATTCTTTTGAATTTATCAGTAAAACAAGATGTCGTCTGGGAAAGAAAGCGTGCTACCGGAACAAGTTCAAAAGCCCATTGAACCATCTGATTCAAGAAAGCATTGTCGACATTTGCCCTTTGTTACAAAACCACACAATGAAATATGTACACATTTGACAGTTATACATATATGGATAACCACAGATCCACGTCGGATAAAGTCACACCAACACCATGCACACGTATCATCCAGTGTTTTATCGGATTCCAATCATTTCGCCATTTCATTTAAATACGAATGTTATATTTTGTACCGTCATGTTTCTATGATTATGATTCTGCAACTAAGGGTTACAAATCATAATCTTTCGTCCTAGATTGATTTGATTGCCTCTGTGATTTTTCTCTTAATCAAAAATTTATATTCTACGGGCTGAAAGAGGATTCTTAATTAGGAGATCTTTAATTATAGGAATTGAAGGTTTTTCAAAAACATGGATTTTTCACTTTTTTGCAAATTTCAAGGTGTTCCTGAAACTTTTATTGCATTTTTCTTTTTGTATTTGATTCGGCGTAAGAAAACAGGAATTTTAACGTAGGTTACAAACACTACACTTTTCAGGATCAATTAGAATTATGTCAAAATATGGATTGAAAAATTTACGCTTTGGCAAATTTCAAGGTGTTCCTGAATTTTTTTTTGCATTTTTCCTTTTGCATTTGATTCGGCAGAAGAAAACACGAATTTTAACGTAGATTACAAACACTACACTTTTCAGGAACAATTAGAATTTTATGAAAATATCGATTAGAAAATTCTCATTTGTGAAAAATTCACCTTTTTGCAAATTGTAAGGTGTTCCTGAAATTTTTTTTGCATTTTTCCTTTTGTATTTGATCAATTAGAATTTTATTAAAATATGGATTGAAAAATTGACATTATTGAAGAATTCACGTTTTTGCAAATTTCAAGGTGTTCCTGAAATTTTTTTTGCATTTTTCCTTTTGTATTTGATTCGGCATAAGAAAACACGAATTATAACGTAGGTTGCAAACACTACACTTTTCTGGATCAATTAGAATTTTGT
>WNHD01000073.1:0-10759 GCA_011057455.1 Ganaspis sp. Gsp50
ATTAGTCAAAACGGTTACTAATTCATTTAATAAACGATTCCGTCCTATTTCAATTAGTCAAAACGCCCAAAAGTGACTAATTCAGATTTAGAGAGTATATATATATATTTTAAATTTAAAACTAACTTTTATAATCGATAATTGCAATAAATAATTATTTTCAATAATCGAGAAATGAATGTAAAACGATGATGGTAATAAACAACCGTAATAATTAATAATTGTAATGACTGATAATCGTAATAACTGATAGTCGTAATAATTGAAATGTTAATCCCTGACTGTCGTAATGATTGAAAATTGTAACAGCTAACAATCATAATAATTGATAAAATCATAATAATTGATAATCATAAAATAATTGAGAGTTACAATAATTCCTAATCATAATAATTGAGAATCATAATAATATTTAAACATAATAATAGATCATTATAATAATAAATATAATCGTAATTAAAAATCCAAACAAATGATAATCAAATCATAATAAACGATAATAATCATGAGATTCAAAATAATACGTGATCTTAATCATGAAATTCATAACAATTAATTCCTGATAATAATCATCATATGGACAATAGATGATACATAACATGAAATTAATTTCTTTAGCTTTTAAATGTTCTTTTCTATTAACTTTAGAACTTATTGGAAAACAAACTTACATTATTTTTCACTTGCAAATAATAATATTGATTCATATTAGTGATAAGAATTTTTAGATTTATAAATTCCGACTCGGGTAATTTATATTAATGATAAGAATTTGGAATTTCTATTTTTATTTAACCAAATAAAGTAACACTCTTGGATTTTAGTCACTTTATTCAAAAATAATGTTGATGTCATTACTTGGACATTAAAGATTTATTTATATTGAAATCTAACAAATTTGTATTTATATTTTGCCTATCTGTTCAGAAAGATTAATAAAGATAAAAGGTAAAAAAGTTGAACTATTTTTAGTCAAAAAATTTGAAAACGAAATGGCAGCAAAAATAGAGAGTAATACTTGAACTTTAAATTAAAATTAAATTAAATTAAAATTAGATTTCTTCTTATATTAATATAAAATCTATTTTCACTTTAACTATTTATGGATTGAATTTAAAAAAAAGCTGAAAATTATTTTCATGTAAATAATTCGCAGGGTTTTAACAACGCTTAATACTTTTTTAAAAACTGATTGTCAGAGTTTTATTATTGTAATGTAACAATTAAGTATTTCCACTTTTTATAAAAAGAATGAAAAATGCTTGTAATTTCAAGATTTTGATGAGTTTACAAATTTTTCGCAAGTCATATCTTTTGTCAAAAGTTCAAAAAATCAATGAAACTGTCACTTATTATTTCGCGTGTTTTGCATTTTTATAAAGAGCTTTTAACTATTGAAAGCTGTAATTAAAATTCCATTTGCTTGTAATCTTGTTTAATGAGATTAAAGACTGGAATTGTTTCTCTTTTGTTCTTAAAGAGTGTTTCATTTCTTGTCCTAGTTTTAAAACAATTCTTGAAAACAACTTCTCAGTCGGACTGATTTTTTACACAATTTTTAGTGTTCACTTTCCATTTCAATTATTTACGTTTTTCTTCTGAAAAGAGAACAAAACTTTTCTATTCTGAGATTGTAATTTTTTTTCATTCGAAAAAATAACAATACGTCAAAGCTTTTGTATGTGTATGAGTTTTCATCGATTTGTGACACCTTTCATCTTGTAAGATAGCCAACAATATGTCTCATTCACACGTATTTAACTTTTTTTATTTACTTGCTTTCTACTCGAGAAATTTAAAAAAGAATTAAAAACAAAAAAAAATTTTTAAAATTAAAGTGGTCAATTTTTTTAATAGAATTATTCGCATAATTTGTAGCCGAAAATAATGTTTCTTTTATAAGCTTTTAAGACAAACGGAAAACAAAAAAACAGTGACTATATTTTTTATTTTATTTTTTTTATTTTATTTTATTGACGGGACAAGCTATATATTATCGCAAGTAAAGAACGTTAAAATAAATCTTGGTTAATATAACTGAACTCACGGAGATTCGAACCCTGAAGGTTGCGCACTTAACACGTCGCTTTACGCACTATAGCTATATCAATGCGCGTATTAATATTATTATTTACTGTACAAATCTGCTTTATTGATTTAAAGAATCTTGTTTTTTAATTCATAAGTGATGTTTATTTCATAAACTTAAAATTGAGTTTATAAATCACACTGAAAGAAAATTAAGAAAATTTATGGAACGAATATTACAGTTTAGAAAAGTACCAACAAAATAAATTTACACATAAGACATTTTTTAATGTTTTTGGTAGTACAACTTTTGAAGTTTTCGTTTCATAAAAAATACACTCTCATTATTGATTAGAATGTAAAAAAATTAACAAGCATAACAATCTTTTTCTGTTCTTAAATCATAAAATAAATTTATCATTTTTTTCATAAAATACACTGTAAAAAAGAAGTATTGTTTCAGCCCATTTTTGGCTGGAACCGTTTACATAAGTATCAATTTGGACTGATTTTACCCGTGTAGAAAAATTTCGTGGCGCTAGCTAGCAGCGCTAGATACATGGTAATTTTGCATACAATCTCGCGCTGCTAGCTAGCGCCATGAAATTTTTCTGATTCTGTAAACGGTTTAAGACTTTCTTTTTTCTGTGTGGATTTGTAAAATTTATTAAAAGTTTTCTTTTCACTTTACTTTCAAGAGTGATATGTAATTCACGTAAAGATTGTATTTCATAAATCAAAAAGTGTGTAAAAAAATATTGTGCAAGAAAAAAATGTAAAGAAAAAATGCTGTGCAAAAATACAATGTAAGAAAAAAATGCAGTGTAAGAAAAAATGCTGTGCAAGAAGATATATATATTGATTTGACAAATTTTCAACATGAAAATAAGTTTTAGAAAGAGGTACATATAATAAAAATTAGTGCACGAGGTAACATCAAATGATTTATTCATAAAGAAAAAGTGTCACTTGTCAGAAAGTTTTGTTTTTCGAGACACGAGTCTTGAAAGAATAGTTGAAGAAAGAGTCTCGAAGAAAGTTGGTGCTAAACAACAATGCTTATACAAAAATAAATGAATCTCTTTGAGGAATAATGACCTAGGTCAACACATGGACAGGAAATAATAAAAATGAAACCACATGGAATAAAGAATATAAATTCGAGGCTGAAAGAAGCGAACCGTTAAAATAATTGTCACGCGCAATGGCAGAACATTTTACAACGTGACGTCAATTGTCAAAGATAACGGACGAGCTACTCTACGACAAAATCAATTATCTGTCATCTTCAATCAGAGTCTGAGATGATTCACGTCTCGAAACTCGTGTCGGCAGGGAAGATTCCTTATTGCCGGGCACTTTTTCAGGGACGTGTTGAAATGAACACATATACTCAAAGAATGACACTCTGACGTCAATGGTACGCCCGATTATTCTTTCCTTGAATCATTGCACAACCTTTTTACCAATGCTTCGTGATGAGAGTAGTCGGATACAAAGATCTTGACCGGAGTTGTGCGTTAGTTTCTGGCACATACGCAAGCAGCAATTTCTATCTCGACAAAATAAGTGCACTTGTGTGTGTGTACATGATGCACCTATTTAGCCTACTGCAATTACATCGAGGTAATTAGTGAGAAATGAGGAGAAGAGGAAAATACAGACAAAGAGCAATGACGGACATTGACGTCAATTGCTGAGGCTTTAAACTAAAGACAATCAGAAACGGTTGCGCACATTCTACACTCGAATTGTGTGCAAAAATGATAAAATATTGCCTACTTTGACTTTTATTGAAAAATCATTCTTTCAGGCATTCATTATTAGAAGAGGATAATTATTTCATAAATCTCGCTGTCAATTGTGTAACCAGCCTTTTTGTTTAAAATCTTTAGAAAATATGTCTAACAAACAATCGTTGAAAATAGATGTGAAAATAGTAATTTGAAAGTAGTTGTGAAAATAGTAATTTGAAAGTAGTTGTGGAGATATTAATTGTTGAAAATAGTTGCGAAGAAATAAATAGTTGAAAATAGTTGCGAAGAAATAAATGGTTGAAAATAGTTGTGAAGAAATAAATAGTTGAAAATAGTTGCGAAGAAATAAATAGTTGAAAATAGTTGCGAAGAAATAAATAGTTGAAAATAGTTGCGAAGAAATAAATAGTTGAAACAGTCTATCTAAATCTGAATCAGTTGTTTTCTACTAATGAATTAGAGAATAATGAGTCACTATTATAAATCCACTGAATTTTAGTACACTGAAAAAACTTCAAATTGTAAAGTTCTCAAAGATAGATACTATCAAACCATTTGTTAAAATTCAAACAAAATTGGACCAATTTTTGTTTTTAATCTAAATTAATTAGTTATTTTTAAATTAAATGAGTTATTATTAAATTTTTAATTTAATTTAGTAAAATCTAAGGCATTTATTTCCTATACTTACTTCAAAGATACTTTTTTTAGATAATAAAATTGTGTAATTTATTTAAAAATATTGTAAAGAGAGAAAAGAAAAAAACCAAAACGTATTTTGAAAAAGTATATAGCTGGTAGTTTATTTTTTCTACTTAATCAATAATTCAAAAGTAAAAAAAGGTATTTATTTAAGACTGGTTTTACTATTCAAATAACATTTGTTATGACTCATCAATTGATGAATTATTTTAAATAAATTATTTTCTGTCAGTTCTTACGTACATAGCTATTTGATTACATAAAATCGCGCGCTAGTTGAACTTATTTTAAAGAATGAAATCGATATGAAATTGAAAGAGACAGGTGTCAAATAACTGACTGGCACGAAAGTGAATCACTCTTATCAACTGCAAACAGATTTTCAATAGGTATTTTAATCCCTTTTTTTCTAAAAAAAATGTATGCTAAGTTTATAAACACAACTGCTTTATGTATTTGTACTATTTGATTTCATACTATTTTATGTATTTATAATTATAGAAAAATCGCAAGTACACCTAGAGAAAAGATTTATTTGAATTCAATATAATTTATTTGAAACAAATAACCGTATACTTATCTCAGAACAAATTAAATTATTTATTTGTTTTAAATAAATATTCTGTTTGGCAGAAATAAAATTTGTATTTGAATCACGTAAATTTGTATTAGAACCAAATAAATTTTTATTAGAACCAAATAAAATTTATTTGGAACAAATAAATAATTTAGTTGGTTCTGAGACAAATATACCATTTCTCTGGGTGTAGAAAAATAGTGTAGATAGATCGTAAGTGAAATTTGCCTAAGGTTAAGAGAAAACTACTCAAGTTAAATGATATTATTTGTTAAGAAATATTTACCTAACTTTTTAGGTAAATTTCACTTAAGGACTTAGGTAATTTTTACCTAACAAGTTTAACTTAATTTCTTAGGTACATTTTACTTAAATATTAAGTATATTTTTTGCGGTTTGTAAGGTTTTATAAGTTTTTTCGAATATTTATTTTAAAAAGAAAAGATGAAGACTTATTAAAATATTATTATTACCTTATTAAAAAGTAAGAAAACGATAATACTGTCTATCAAATTTTGAACAAAATTGATTTTATATTTTGCATAATAGCATAATAAATTAATAGCATTTAATAGCATTTAATAGCAATTAATAGCAATTAATAGCATAATAAATAGCATAATAAATAGCATTTTGCATAATAAACAGTATAATATAAAATATAGTAAAATGAATAATAGTAAAAATAAACTGAAACTGAACGTACAACTTATAATAAAAAGAACTAATCTATTAAAAGAAAGGATTATTAAAGTTTAAAAATGTTTCTTTTTCGTGAAAACTTATTATCATTTTAATGTCTCTCCTAGAGTCTAAAAATGGAAAAATTTTTGTGATAAAAATGCTGAAAACTATATAGTTTTCGAAAGATAAGATAAAATAATTATTTGTTTCCTTTGTAATATAATTATTTCTAAGAAAGGCCAAGCATGTATAGAAATGGTTATTTTCTTCACTATTGTTCTTTGAAATATCTCTTGTTTTTTAAAATTTCTATTGTAATTAAAATTTAATTTGCATTTAAAAAGCTTTCTATGGGAACTTAAGTATTTATTATAAATAAAGATAAATTGTTCCCAAGGTATAAAATTGCTGAGTTTTCACAGTAGATACGGAATGTCTAGTCAGACGTAAGGAGTACAACTGTATAAAGAAATATTAACGTATTGAAAAATGTTGTTTAATTTTTTCTTTTTAAAACTTTTCATTTGTACAATTTTGTTTAATTTCTCCCTTCAACTAATCAATATAATTCCTGTTTATTTTTAATTTATTTTCAATAAAAAGTACACTCTCATTATTGATGAGAATGTAACAGTTGGACTCCTTCTGATAATAAACAACAAATTAATGACGTATGTAATAACGAATAAATGATAAATTATTTTATGCAAAACCATTTTCTTTTGAATGTTAAATTTTTATTACAAATGTCTTGGCTATTTGAATTTGTCTTTCTGGAAAGAAAAAGTAGTAACTGATGTTCGAAATGAACGTAATAACTTTAAAACTGTTTTTTATCGTCAAAATTTTGCATGCATACAAAAATCGATCCTACGTGACATTTCTAACAGGTTCTTTGTAACACGAAATGTCGATAAATTATTCGCGAATTCATTCATCGTAGCAATTTTCAGAGTTTATGAACAAAAAGTAATGAAATTTTATGGATAACAATAAAATTTTCGTTGTAAGAAAAATATTCATTTGCCTGGCTGTCAAGGTTAAGTTTTATATTTTTCAAATTAACGAGACAAAGCTCATTTTGGTCATTATTGTTTAACTTCTATCTAATCGTGAATCTGTTTTTTTGTTATGGAACTATTAGAAATAGAATTAGATATGAATTTTGTTACGAAACTAATTTGGCTGATAAAGTTACGTATACATTTGTTAGAAATATATGTATTTAGCGTGTAAAACCAGAAATTTAATTAATTTATTAGTTATGTGATACTTATGTTACTATATATAATTCAAAGAAGACATATGTTAAGTAAGATTATAATATATAGTAATAATTTGTATATTGAGAATTGTTTTTAATTTTATATTAAATAATTAAAAAATTTGAATAAAAATATAAATACTTTAGAATCTCGATTTGGCTCCTTGATGGAGACTTGCGTGTATTTTGTTTAACATCGAGGATTGAAATTAATTTTGTCTACGATAAAAATTCCTGGGGTGATTTAAGATACGTTTCTGGAATATTTTCTTATTTATCGTAATAAAAGAAATAAAATAATTTTAAAAAAGCTGTAAAAATACCTAAAGCAATATTCCTGAACTCTATTGAATAATATTCCTATTAAATTAAAAAAAATCTGAAATTTTAGTTTATGTAACCAGAAGTTACAGTTATTTTAATTACAATTCTGGTTAAATAACTCAAATATTTAGTCATGTTACCAGAATTCTAGTCATCTTTACTAGAATTATTGTAGTTTTTACCAAAATTCAAATAACTGACAAGAATTCAAGTTATTTTTACCATGATTTTGGTTACTTTGATCAGAAAAGTATTAAGGGTGTATTCAATATAATTTTAGTTTTTTTGAAGAGTTAATTTTAATTTTAATTTTTAGTTAATTTGACCAGAATATTTTATTATAATTACTGGATTACCAGAATTTTTGTCATTTTAACAAAAATTCTGGTAATCCAGTAATTCTAGTAAATTCTTATTCTAATCTAAGAATATAATTGAAAAATTCTAGTTAAGTATTCCAAAATTCTAGTTAACTTGACCAGAATTCTAGTTCTAGGATCTAAAAGAAGCAGTACAAGAATATTTAACCAGATTTCTAGTTAACTTGACCAGTTTTCTAGTGAAGTTGACCAGAATTTTAGTTAAAATGACCAGATTTTTAGTTCTAGGATTTACAAAAAATACTAGAAACACATTTAACAAGAATTCTGGTTAAGTTATCGAGAATTCTAGTTTAGTTGACCAGCAATTCGGTTAAATTATCAGAATACTAGTTAACTTGACCAGGATTCTAGTTGTAGAATCTAGACAAAGTTGTAGATATATATCTACCCAGAATTCTAGTGAAGTTGATCAGAATTTTAGTTCTAGGATCCACAACAAGTACTAGAAAAGTATTTAACAAGAATTCTAGTTAAGATGACCAGAATTTTAGTTAACATAACCAGAATTTAGTTACGTTTACCAGAATTCTAGATACCCTGACCAAGATTCTAGTTCTACGATCTAGGAATAGTGGTACAGACATATTTAACCAGAATTCTACTTACGTTGACCAGAATTTTAGTCCATATGACCAGAATTTTAGTTCTTGGATCTACAAAATGTAGTAGAAACACATTTAGCAAGATTTTTAATTAAGATGACCAGAATTTAATTACGTTCACCAGAATTTTAGATACCCTGACCAAGATTCTAGTTCTAGGATCTAGGAATAGTGGTGCAAACATATTTAACCAGAATTCTACTTATGTTGACCAGAATTTTAGTTCTTGGCTCTACCAAAAGTGGCAGATACATACTTAACAAGATTTCTTGTTAAAATGACCAGAATTCTAGTTAACATGAACAGAATTTTAGTTAACATGACCAGAATTTTAGATCATTTGACAAGAATTTTAGTTAAATTGACTAAAATTTCAATTAAGTTAACCAGAATTTAGTTACGTTCATCAGGATTCTAGTTTTAGAATCTAGAAATAGTGGTACAAACATATTTTACCAAAATTCTAGTTACGTTGACCAGAATTTTAGTTCTTGGATTTACAAAAAGTAGTAGATACACACTTAACAAAATTTCTAGTTAAGATGACCAGAATTCTAGTTAAGGTGACCAGAATTTTGGTTCATTTGGCAGAAATTTCAGTTAAATTGACCAAAATTTCAGTAAAGTTGACCAGAATTTCGTTACGTTCACCAGAATTCTAGTTGTAGGATCTAGAAATAGTAGTACAAACATATTTTACCAGAATTCAAGTTACTTTGACCAGAATTATAGTCCTTTTAACCCGAAACAGTATAAGAATCCCATTTAACTAGAATTGCAGCTATTTTAACCAAGATATATCTAGAAATTTTATGAAATTCATGTTATTTGAAGTGCTATTGAATAGTTGCAAAATCTCGTGTTTGCCAAATGGGTAATTAAAGCCAAGAAAGTGCTTTTATTTATTGTGCAAAAACGTCATTGATTCTAACGGGTCTTGGAAGGAAATACCGTCGTCCCTGAGGCAATGACGTAATGCGTGCGTACGAAGTCGCGAACGACGTTGAATCACGCGGCTCGTGCGAGGGTGGGAGTCGGCAAGACAGGTCTATTGGGGTAAAATTAGGCGTAGTGGGGCGGGGGTGGGTGGGCGAGAGGGGGTGGAAGACCCACGGTAGCGGGGGTTAGTAACATGGCTGCCAGTCAGTCGGTATCGAACCGCCTAGTCGTAAAGAACCGACATGACCCCCAATAAAAGGGCAAAATCCGGGAAGTGAAAAAAAACGATTTACCAGAGCCCATGGAATCGTGCACTGAGAGCAGCTCTTTTTACCTCAGGTGAGAGACAATCACCGCTCAATCCAAGCAAATAATCCCCTATTTCTCGGGCTTTCTTTCTATTTCTCGCAATATCAAATTCGCAATTTATGGTATAAAAACGCTGCTCTAGGTTCCTTATTCAGTTGCTGGATTCTGACGTTCAAGTGAACGGATTATAACCGGCACCTTATATCCTCGGATTTTTCCTTTTAATATCGAAAACGTTGAGTTTGCACTTTGAGGATTTGAGGGATTTCGCGGCTTCGAACGACCCCGCTAAGTCAATAGTCAAGAGGCCGTCGTTCGATGACGTCAAATTCGCATCCCACTGTACTTGTTGCAGGGTGCTATTGGCCTCTATTGCATTGACCTCTCTCAGAAAATGAGCCAAAGTCGCTTTCATTTGTCTTGATTCGGAAAAAAGTTGCCTGCATAATGTTAGAAAAGAATGGGTTAACCTTTCTTGAGTTTGCGATATCTTGAGGGTTGATGGGAGTTGTGGGATCAATGGTAACGAGTTAACCAACTCGAAGGGTGAGGACCAAGTTGAAGGTTTATCATTTTTCGTGTCGTGTTCAACATTAAGGGTGTCGCAATTAATTTTTTCTGTCACTAAAAATGAGTATTTCATTTCTCTTTGTCACCCCTTGACATCTACTTCAAATATTGCTATTTTTTCTTTTTTTTTCTAGTATTTTCTTTGTTTGGGTATATTAACTTCTTTTTGTTGAAATAATGGGTTCATTGTTTTGGATTTTCTAGGCTTTGCTTTTATTAATTTCATGTTGTGGTTAAATTGTTATATTATAAATATAAATATTATAAATATATTATAAATGAAGAAGTAGTTACTATTTTCTAGAGTTTCTTATTTTTAATTATTGATTGTTTGTTAATGTGGTATTTATAACGCTTTAAATATATTTCAATTCAATGACACAGTTGTATCTTTTTCTATTAAACAATATATTTGCATATTAAAATATTTAAAAAAATATTTCCAAAAGTTCTTTTACATATTTCAAATGGACTTGTATATTTCAAAAATTTGTATTTATATTTATTGCGTTCCTTATGTTATACACTGAGAGAAAAGAATTCCTAAAACAAGAATAAAAATATACTTACAACTTATTCTTGTTTCAAGAATATTTTCGATTCGTTATAAGAATTTTTAT
>WNHD01000073.1:10776-70206 GCA_011057455.1 Ganaspis sp. Gsp50
ATTCAAGAATACATATTCTAGGTCCGAATCTAAGAATAAAGTAGATTAGATCCAATGCATTTTTGCATTGAACCAAGAAAACTTTTTTCTCAGTGTACTATACTAATATATAATCAATGTTATGATATGTTTTGAATGTAGTTTTTTGTATTTATTATCCTATTTATTATTGTATTTTATTATATTTATTGCTTGTTATTATAGCCTTGTTATTATAGCCTTGTTATTATAGCCTTGTAATTATATTTTTAAAAAGAAACTTTTCAAATTAGACTATCTTTTTATAATATTTACAAAAATATATGTGGGAAGAAGAATAATTTACAAATATAGTTGAAAACGTTACCATTACGTTGCACTTTCAATGTCCTATTCTAGTGTTAAAAGAATAAATAGTGGAAATTTTAGATAATTTGTTGCTTACATAAATTTATGTTAAGAGGTTTTTTCAAACATTTATAACAAAAAAGTCAATTCATTTTATTCATATCTAAAGACGATGTACCAATATTCCCTAATTATTTTATTAATTCCCTGATATTTTAAGCTCAACCATTTTTGTTTCAAAATATTACTAATGTATGTATTACAATTGAAATATATTAATTTAAATACATTTGTTTTAAGTACTTTATATGTAGTAATGATGAAGAAAATTCTGGTCAAATTACCCACTCTGAAAAAACGTATGATTAGGATAACCAAATTAACAAAACTTTTGGTTAAACAAAGTGAAAGAACTAGTATTTTCGACAATATTCTTTTTCCCTGCGTACTTTTTTTGGACTTTCTACTTCCCTTCTAATCAACTAAAATCCTGATTAAAGAAACTGATTATCATGATTATTTATCTTGTTTTACTTTGTTGAAATATTTATTAATTTTGTTTAATTAATCTCCTGACAATTTTTTTATATTTAAATGATCCTAATAATAATATGAATGATAAAACAATTCATACATATTGATGTATGATTCATGTGAATAAATTATAAAAAATGAAAGAAAATAAAATAAATTGCGAATAAATAATGTTTGTCATTAATATTGTTATAATTAATGTAGAAGAGAATTTTATTAAATGTATCAGCATTATTTTATAGCTTGGGGAATAAATCAATAAACGTTTGTATTTTAATATTACCTAATTATAAAGGCAAATTATAGATTTTTATTATTTTTATTAAATTTTATTTTTAAATAAAATATACTAATTAATTCTCTAAAATTTTAACTCGGATTATTTTAGAACACCTGGATATTTTGGAATACTGTTCTAAATTTAATTCCATAAAGTCGTTCATTAAATTTATATATCTTTACCCGAAAGTGTCTCACTTTTAGACTCTAATGTATTAATAAGCGTACAAATATTGATTATTTATTTAAAAGTTCAAATTCCGTAACACTGGAGAGTAAAATTTTAATGCAACAATACACAACGTTTAATACAATCATTTAAAAATTATTGTCGGCAAATCATACGGAGATTATTACTCTGAAAGACAAGCTTTTGATGTGATGTTTGGAAGCTTAGAGTGTCTCTATGAATATTTATGAAATTGGGGTCAAAGGAAATTTTAAGGGCTGAGAAAATCGAGTGGGTCAGCTTTTCAAATAAAAAATGAATATATTAATACATTGTTATTTTTTTAAAATAGTTTTAGTTTTAGTTTTCTTTCTATTTTTAGTAATTTTTCTACTACTGTTTTAATGTAATTAATTTATTTCTTATTTTTGTAAAATTCTCTTGAAATTTTCATGAGATCAAAATTGTTACAGATAAAAGAAGATAGATTCTATGAGTATTTTAGACTGGATAATTATAATCGCAAAAGCAAAATGGATACAGGAGGAGGAACAAACAAGAAGCAAATCCGTGTTGGATTTTACGACATCGATGGTACCATTGGGAAAGGAAACTTTGCCGTGGTTAAACTGGCAAGACATCGAATTGCCAAAACAGAGGTACTAATTCATTTGTTGTGTCCTAATCAATAGAGACGATAATTATCATAAAAATGCAAATTATAAGTATAAATCATTGGATGAGGATGTCAGACTTTGTAGCGAAAACCCGATTTTAACAATTTTAATCATGAATAATTTCAACTTGTAACAATTGTAATTTTTAAAAATTGGGCTTTAGCCATTGTAATTTTTAACAATTGGTTTTAAGCAATTGTAATTTTTAACAATTGATTTTTAGTAATTGCAATTTTCACCAATTTCAATTATTATAAATCGTAAACGCCCTAACGAACAATTTTTGATTTCTAGGTAGCTATTAAAATTATCGATAAGACTCAACTAGATCCAACGAATCTTGAAAAAGTTTACAGAGAAGTGGAAATAATGAAACAATTAGAGCATCCACATATTGTTAAATTGTACCAAGTGATGGAGACTAAGAATATGATATACATGGTAAGAAAATAATTGTAATTAAAATTAATAATTATAATAAAAAACAAAATTGGTTTGTTATCAACGTCGTTAAATGTGCTCTGCTTTTTTAGCTATACTTTTTATTCTTATTGTTGTTTTTATAAAACAACAATAATATTGTAGTTTTTGTCAAGCAAACAATACTTTATTTGAAACCAAGAAAAATTTTATCTTCAAATCTATACACCGAAAAAATAATAATAATGCAATAAATAATAATAATTATTATAATAATAATGTCGAATAAAAGGATTAGTAGTTTCTTTTCGTAATTTTTGGCAAAGTCGATTAACTTTACTAGTTTTTTGTAAAATTAACAAAGCAATTGTTTGTTAATAAAAAAAAATCGTTTGTTAATAAAAAAAATTGTTTGTTAATAAAAAAATCGTTTGTTAATAAAAAAAATTGTAGGTCAATCAAAAAAATCGTTTGTTAATAAAAAAAATTGTTTGTTAATCAAAAAATCGTTTGTTAATCGAAAAAATTGTTTGTTAATAAAAAAAACCGTTTGTTAATAAAAAAAATTGTAGGTCAATCAAAAAAATCGTTTGTTAATCAAAAAAATTTTTTTGTTAATCAAAAAAATAGTTTGTTAATAAAAAAAATTGTTTGTTAATAAAAAAATGCTTAATTTTACCAGCTTAAGTTAATTTCATTAAAATGTCTTTAGTAAAATGTCTTTAATTACTTTGGTGTTTTCTAGTGTAGCTATTTTAGTGAAACATTTTGCTGTTGAACGAAAATATATTTCTTTTGCGTTATAAATTACAAAAGTACAAAAGGGTAATTAATTTTTCTGGTAATTTTTAATTTACAGGTTTGTGAATACGCGAGTAGAGGCGAAATATTCGATTACATAGCAAGATATGGAAGAATGGGAGAACCACGAGCCCGATCAACGTTTGCTCAAATTTTATCCGCGGTCGAATATTGTCATTTAACAGGAGTAGCTCATCGAGATTTAAAAGCTGAGAATTTGCTTCTCGATGCTCAAATGAACGTTAAAATTGCTGACTTTGGATTTAGCAATAGATTTACACCCGGGGAACGTTTGAGCACCTGGTGTGGAAGTCCACCTTACGCAGCACCTGAAGTTTTTCGCGGCAAGCATTATGCCGGACCGGAAATCGATGTTTGGGTAATTATTTTTATTATTTTCCATTGTGGCATTAATTATTATTAATGCAATTATTATTAATTATATATTAATATAGCATTATCGATTATTTCCTTTTAGCCTAAAAGGAAAATAGAAAACACTTTCTTTCTTTTTTTTTCTTTTTTTTTCTTTCTTTCTTTTTTTTCTTTCTTTTTTTTCTTTCTTTTCTTTTTCTCTGCATGTATTTCTTTTTAATTTACAAAAGGAATTTTGTAGACTTTAATAATCGCTTGATAACGACTATTAGTTTAGAATTAAAAAATAGAATGAAAATGTTCTTTATCTTAATCTCTTTCTTATGATTTTGCTTTAATCTTGATTATAAAATAAATTAATTTTCTTTTAATTTTTTTCTTTTAATTTTTCAACTTTAATGACTTTTTACATTATTCGTGGAATTTTCGACAATTTCAGAGTCTAGGAGTCGTTCTCTACGTTTTGGTTTGTGGAGCACTGCCTTTTGATGGATCAACTTTACAATCATTAAGAGATCGTGTTTTGAGTGGCAGATTCCGAATTCCATATTTTATGAGTACAGGTTCGTCTCCAGTTTGAATAATTTAGAATATTTGAATTTACTTGACGAGTTGAGAGAGTCGTCGTCTTGAATTTAAATAGATTTAAAACATTTCATCCTTTTAATAATTTTGACTGGATTTTTAAAAATCCCTTTGACCCTTTACTTTAAATAATTGCAAATATGTCTTCAACTATTCAAATGGAAATTTTGACTATTCAAATGGAAATTTTAAATATTCAAATGGAAATTTTGACTATTCAAATGGAAATTTTAACTATTAAAATGGAAATTTTAAATATTCAAATAGAAATTTTTACTATTCAAATGAAAATTTCAAGTAACCCATTTGACAAGAAATTAACATATAAAAGACTGATTAATAACAATTAAATTAACATTGTATTAACGATAAAACAACGATTTAACGATAAAGTAAATTAATAACAAAACAACAACGAATTGATCACAAATTAATAACAAATTAAAAGCAGTTAACAAACCTTTAACAAAATAGGGATTAATCTGTCATGTAAATTAGATCTGGATCTGAATTTGTGGTAGATTTTGAAGACTAAAGTGGAAAAAACTAAAAGGAGGGTGGAAGCAAATGAAAATAAATAATTTTTCCAATTGCAGAATGTGAGAGCTTAATTCGGAAAATGTTGGTTCTGGAGCCGTCAAAAAGATACACAATTCCTCAGATAAAAAGACATCGTTGGATGGCTGGTGCAGCTGATGCAATTTACACAACAGCTTCTACAATTCCAAGTTCGCAACAGGAACCCAACGATCAAATTCTTAGATTAATGCATAGTTTGGGAATAGACGTCACTCGCACTCGAGAGGTACAATTTTTCGTCAAAGTTTCCATGCATAAGACATTTTTTTGCTAACAATTATAAATAATTCACTACTATTTACTAATCATTCAAGACAAGTGGATTAGTTACCTGATTATGAGCCTTAAAGATCAAAATTAATTTAGTAAATTACAGTAATCAATATTAAATTATAGTAATCAATATTAAATTACAATAATCAATATAAAGATTACAATAATCAATATAAAAATTACAATAATCAATATAAAAAATTACAATAATCAATATAAAAAATTGCAATAATCAGTATAAAAATTACAATAATCAATATACAAATTACAATAATCAATATAAAAAATTACAATAATCAGTATAAAAATTATAATAATCAATATACAAATTACAATAATCAATATAAAAATTACAATGATCAATATTAAATTATAGTCAATGATTACATAAATTACAATAATGATTATGTAGATTGCAATAATGGTTATGCTGATTGCAATAATGATTATATATTACGTAAATGACAATTTCGGCCGAACTGAATGCAATTTAATTTTTACAGTCTTTGAGGAATAATAGTTATGACCATCACGCAGCAATATACTTTTTACTAATGGAAAGAGTAAAACAACATCGAACAAGTTCTTCAAACAATGGCTGTTGGTCTTCTGTGACGAGACAAAAAGAAGACAAGTACAAATCGAGGTAGATATTTATTTAAGCACTTCTCTCCTTCTTGCATCAATCCTTTTGCACAAAACTTCAATTTTCAAAAATGTTTCTTTTCTTTTTCCTTTTTTAATGCTTTTGTCTTTGAACCTTTGCACAAAATATTGTTTGAAATATTTAAAAGTATAATACTATACAGTTAATACTACAGTTTCAATAATACAATTTCAATAATACAATTTCAATAATACAGTTTCAATAATACAGTTTCAATAATACAATTTCAATAATACAGTTTCAATAATACAGTTTCAATAATACAGTTTCAATAATACTTTATTACAATGACTTTATTAAAAAAATAATCTACGGAAAGTTAAAACTGTTGTTAAGATTAATACCGAAAATTATACAATAACTGTACAAAAATTCAATAGAATATTCAAATTACAGACCATGATATAAAAGACAAGAAAACAAAAAGCAAACAATAAGAAATAAAAATGTAAAAACAAAAATAGAAAGACAAAAATACAAAAATACAAACAGAAAAACAAAAATATGGGATTAAAATGGAAAGAAATTTGTGTAAAAGGGTTGATAATCAGGAAAAAGTTCCAATCCTGCCTGCCAAGAACAATCGACCAACTCTTGATGCTTTGACGATTATTTTTTATTTATTGATTGATTTATTTCCAGCGATAGCTTAGTGGGACGTTGAACGTTAATGATGGTGCAGAAATTGGAACATTTTTCAAGACAGGTTGGATTGGAAGATCGATGGCTGTCTTTTTCTGTTTTGGTAATTTATTTTCCTTTCCTAGATTGCTCCTTTGTAAATTTTATTTTTTCTCTTTTATTTATTTCATCATTTTACCATCTGTTTTTTTTTCTTTTTCCTAATTATCCTACTTTCATTAAATTGTAGCCAATCGACAATCTGTAATATAGTAGCTCTTTAATCCCATTAGAACTAACTTTTGGGGTCGCAAGTTACACAATCCATTTAGATTAGAAGTAATTAATTCCATAAACAAGCATTCTTCTTTACTATTATTTTACTGGTAATTTGTACCTTTCGTCGAAACGATTTCTTTTCATTTTTAAAAAGGGTCCAGCAGTGCGAATACTAATTAACAATAAATATAAATGTAGAGTTATATTAACATTATAGATTGCAATATAACATTATATTGCTTCCTTATAGAGGGAATTCTCTTTTGTATTTGATTTGTAATATATTGTTGCATTTAATTTGTAATATTATATTGTTACATTTAATTTATAATATATTGTTACACTTAATTTGTAATATATTGTTACAATTAATTTGTAATATATTGTTACATTTAATTTGTAATATATTGTTACAATTAATTTGTAATATATTGTTACATTTAATTTTTAATATATTGTTACAATTAATTTGTAATATATTGTTACATTTAATTCGTAATATATTGTTACATTTAATTTGTACTCTATATTGTTACAGTTATATTGTTACATTTAATTTGTACTCTATATTGTTACATTTAATTCGTAATATATTGTTACATTTAATTTGTACTCTATATTGTTACATTTAATTTGTAATCTATATTGTTACATTTTAGTTCACCCCAAGTCGAAAAGTCTATCTTTTTTTTATACAAGTTATTTTTTTAAAAACAGAGCAGGAATCATGTATCTTTGAAAATTGTTTGGAAACGTCGCAATTTTTTTTATAGTTTTTTTTATAGTAATTACGTATGTCATTTTCAAACAATTTTCAAAGATACCTATAGTTTTTGCTAGTGATGCATTTCGAGATTCTAATTTCTTCGAGACTTTATGAAACTTTGCTCAAATTCATCACTCGTAAAAAAATAAGTACCGTCTAAACTGTCAGAAAAAGATAACGATTTGGGGTGAATGATTTAATTTATACTATATTGTTACTTCTAATTCATACTATATTGTTACTTTTAATTCATACTGTATTGTTACTTTTAATTCATACTATATTGTTATATTTAATTCATACTATAATGTTATATTTAACAGTTAAATTTTTTACAAGGGTAAATTAATATCAAATCGTTTAAAATGCTCACTTGATGAACACAACAATTAAAATGTACACTTTGTGCTAAATTTGTGTTTTAATATTTGTTTTAATATTCGTTTTCTTTTCATTTCGTCAAGATGAGAAAAAACTGGAAGCTCATCTGAAGCCGAAAGATACAGAATAAATAGAAAAAGGAAAATAAATAAAACAATGCTTCCCTATGAGGAAGCAAAATAAAAAAGAAAATGAATAAAATGAAAATGTACATTTTTGTAATGTTAAACGTTGTGTGAATAAAGAAATTTTGTAAAAATTGATGATAAAAAGAAATTTATCATTCCAGAAGGGAAGAAATGGGCAGAGCAGGAAAAAGATTCAGTTCAACGAGTTCTTCAACGGATGAAGGTTGCTGCAGTGCAGAAGGAGATTTGGAAGAGGGTCCAAGCGGAGATGAACTTCGAGAAGCCCAGATAAAATTGGAGGAGCACCGTTTGGGTCTGGACCAAGACATCAGTCAGAGAATTGATAGTCAGATAGTGAATAAAAGACTGAGCGATTATCAGCAGCATCACTTTGATGGACCGATTTTAGACTCAGTCGAATCAGCGAGTAGAGCGGTTCTTTTTGCAACCGGTTGCAGTCGTGGCAGTTCATCATCAGAATTATTCGAATCCAGCTTTGACTCCGGATGTGCACCAGATTATTCAGCAACAAGTGCATGTTTCACCAGCAGCTTGCCTTCCTGCACTCCAGTAATGCCACAAAGTCCATCTCCCGTAGCGAGAATATCAAGAGCCTCGCAGGCTAGACGAGCTTCCGATGGAGGTCCAAGATTATTATTTAGCCAACAAGGTGGCGGAGACAGACCGGTCAAGCAGCGAAGCATTCAAGGTAGCTAGACAAATTCAAACTTTGCTGGTAAATTCAAATTTTACTCGTAGATTCAAACTTTGCTGGTAGATTTCTTTAGCATCGTTTTTTAAAGACAAACACGAGCATTTTTTTCAAATTTGTTCTTGCTTCTTTAGTTTTAGGTCTGTTTTCTAGACGTTAGAAATCGAGTTCTAAAATGATTCTGGAATGTTCCAGACTCAGGTAAAGCTAGAGGTCATTTGGATCTGGTGCATTTGAGATCACCTTCAACGCCACCTCAGAATCATCAGTCGCAGTTTAAGATTCGTGCGGAATCCGGAACTCAGCTGCAGTTGCTGGTCCAGCAGAGAGTACTGCAGCAGAAGAGGAATTTGTATCACAGACACAGGGGTGGAGGTAGTCCAACACCGATTCCTGTGCCTTCGAGTGGATTTTCCAGACTGGGAGAACACGTCCCACGTCAAGACAGCTACAAGTTTGCTCAAAGGATGCAGATCTTGCCTACTTTGTCTCAAGAACACGGAGACGAAGATTTTGCTAGAAAGAGGGAACGCGAGGAAGAAAGGTGGAAGAGTTTGCCGTCTCGATTGGCGGCAGATTGTCAATTAGCTGAAAGAACACTCCTATGGAGTCATCAGGTAATCTCATAGTGAGCTTCAAGTTACCCTTAGATTTATGCAGAAGCTAAAATACTCAGGAGGACTCGATGATTTCTCTTTTAGAAACAACATCATTTAAGAAATGCTTTATCGGTTGAGAAAAGCGCCGCTTAAAAAAAGCTTTGCTTAGGAAAAGATTTGCTTAAGAAAAGCTTTGCTTAAGAAAAGTGTTGCTTAAAAAAAGCGTCGCCTAAGATAAGCGTTGCTTAAAAAAAGCTTCCCTTAAGAAAAGCTTCGCTTAAAAAAAGCGTCGCTTAAGAAAAGCGTTGCTTAAGAAAAGCTTCCCTTAAGAAAAGCTTCGCTTAAGAAAAGCTTCTCTTAAAAAAGCGTCGCTTAAGAAAAGCGTCGCTTAAGAAAGCATTGTTTAAGAAAAGCATCGTTTAAGAAAAGCATTGTTTAAAAAAAAACTTTGCATGAGTTTAGAAAATCTTTAGAGTCATTTAAAACAACTTCAGCATTGATTAAAAAACTCTTTTGCGTAATTGAAAAAACCTAGCATCATTAAAACACTTAGCATCATTAAAACACTTAGCATCATTAAAAAAACTTAGTACCATTAAAAAACCTAGATCATCAAGAAAAATTTAGCATCATTAAAAAGAAACTTAAACATTATTTTAAAGAAACTTTAACACTACTTAAGAAAACATGTAACACCATTTGAAAAAGCATTAAGATAATTTAAGAGAAGATTTAGCATTATTTAAGAAAAGTCCATTGCCAAATATTTTCAAATACTTTTATTATTTGTCCATCTATAAATTCCAAAGAAAAGAAATTTTAATTTAATTTTTTGAATTTTAACCTTTTACGCCATATCTGGCCTTGTTAAACTTGAAATGTAGTTTATAAATATAGTTTCATGAGAAACATTTCATGAAATAATTTCCTGATAAAAATTTCATGACATAAAGTTAGTATTAACTTATATAAATATTTATTTATAAACATTTATTTATAAATATTCAATGAAAAAATAAATTCATTAAACAAAAATTCAGTGAAAAAGAAGTTTCGTTACAACAGTGTCACGAAACTCTTCACTATTATTTAACATTTTCATGACTACTTTTATGAAATTGAAAGAAATAACAGAATTCAACGAATTTTATGAAATTGTTTCATGGAAAAATTTGTTGATAATATGATGAAATATTGATGATGAGAAATTGATGATGAGAAATTGATGATGAAAAATTAATGATGATAAAAAAGAAATTTGGATTTTCTAGAAAGAAAGTATCCTGACTTTTCTAACTTCTGTTTTAGCACTTAGAAATAAATTAGAGAATAGAAAAGAAAATTGGTTGTAAATTAAACGTATTTTGTTAAATAGTTAGAAATTTTAGAGAAGAAATTATTATGTTGAATATTAATTTTTAAGAGTTACACGATTCACAAGTAGTTTGTAGCATGCGTTCTAATTTCTTCACAAGAAACCTTATCCGTTCACAGACTAAATATCCGCCACGAAAGCATTTTCTTAATTTGCCTTTATGTATTTAAGTTTTAGTTTTTTAAGCACGTAAATATGAAAATGAGAGTTATGACTTGTCGACCTTATTATATATGAATATACAAAAGTATTTTACATTATTTGTAACAATCACTACCTAGCTAGTACCTGCATTCTGTTCCCAAAGCGATTTGTTTGTTTTAAATAAATGATTATTTTTCTTTATGCGTTGCAAATTATTCTAATTTGCCTTGATTCCTTTGACACATTTGGTCCCCTTAAAAGTGCTGAAAATCAGTTTGGATTTATTATTATAATAAATAAATTTACCAATTGAATGATAATAAATGATAATAGTTATTTATATTATTTATAATATATAAGTATATTATATTCAATTTATTCAATTTTTCCGCTTCAATGAAAATGTTGATTTTCAACACTTTTTGTAAAAGTGCTTCTGTAAAAGTGCTTTTGTAAAACTTATTTTCTAAAAAAGCGTAATACTTTTAAGTTTTACAAATTTATATGATTTGCTCGTATTTTTTAAAGTCTTGCTGTATAAAAAGATTTGCCAGAAGCATTGTACATAGATTGTAGATAGTACTTTTTAAGAAACATTAGCAAAAAGGCTTTCAAAAGTTGTGATTTAACAATTTTTCTCTAATTAAACAATCATCTTTTGTATTAAAAGATTTTTAATGTATTTTTTATCATTAAAAAAAGCTCTGAAGGTTTAAAAAACCTTCCAAAAGATATTGTTAAATGTTTTAAAAAGATTTACATTAAATAAACGCTACAAATTAATTTCAAAAGAAAAATTAATAAAGTAGAGACTATTAATAAATTAACAATCAATATAAAAAAAGAGACAAACTAATTTAATTTTGTTTAATTGAAACAATTGATTTGAAAGCTTTAGAAGAGATAGTACGATCGTTTGGTATTTAATCTCACAGAGTGTTTGAAATTAATATCAATTTAATGCAAATTGAATGAAAGGAAATTTGATATTAGGTGGGTTTGGGAGGTGGCGCATCGTACTTACCACCCGGAAGTGTGGGTGGTTTCTTGTGGCCTCCAGGAAGCAGTCCTCACTCTACGATATTTGAAAATGTCAGCGATTCAATGGAGTGACTTTGTCCATTACGTGAAAAGATAAAAAATGCCGATTTTTAATTATAAAAAAGCCTATCGAGGCTGAGCTGTGGTCAATTTCATTTCCATTCCACAGACACGTAAAATTAATTATTTTCTACTTGACACTGAAATCTTTCCAATTTTGACAATTTTTATTCATTTCTCAATATTGAAATCTAGATTATCAGAATTTACTCCAGTCGACATCGTCTCGCCAGATGTTGACCGCTATTAAATTTTACGATTTTACAAAACTATCAGTTTTTCTAGAAATGAGAATATACAAGATCACTTATATATATATATTATATATATATGATATCGTTAGCTTTTAAAAATAATGAAATTGCAAACGGCTGATGGCACGTGCTACCAAATGTTATCGCTAGAAAAAAAAAAAATATATATATATAAATTTGGATAAAGTAGTTCAATTTTAGGGTCTCTTAGAGTCTCTACAAGCATTCACGTAGAGCATAGTCATCAAACTGTGCTTTCCGTAATTTATCGCGGCGATTTAATCGCAATACGACGTCAATCGGCTTTTACCAATTCTTTTTTATGAAAATTTATTGCGTTGTACATCACGTGTTAAGCAGAATAATAAATTCTTCGTAATTTTTAATCTTGGGTAACATTTTTTATATTTTATTAATTGATTGAAACTTTGAAAACAACATTTAAATAATTTTAATGGCGTTTGCTATTACTATTATTATTGTTATTATATTATTTTATTATTATATTATTTTATTATTGTATTATTAATTGGTTATTCACATGCTTTAACTAAAATATTATCTGTTTCGGTTTTTTTTCTTAAAGAAATAAGATACGCATTGTTTTTTTCAAAAAAGTACACATTTTTCTCTTAAAAGATATAAAGTATACATTTTGTCCATTCGCTAATGAACTATATATTATTTCCCTAAAGAAAAAACACATTATTTCCCTAAGGAAGAAAAACACTTTATTTCCTAAGGAAGAAAAACATTTTATTTTTCTAAGGAAAAAAACACTTTATTTCCCTAAGAAAAAAAAACACTTTATTTCCCTAAGGAAGAAAAACACTTTATTTCCCTAAGGAAGAAAAACACTTTATTTCCCTAAGGAAAAAAAACATTTTATTTCCTTAAGGAAAAAAACACTTTATTTCCCCGAGGAAAAAAGACACATTTCCCTAAAAGAAAAAAACATTTTTCTATGCTGATAAAACACAAATTTCCCATGAAAATGAAGCACGAATTCTATGAAAATACACTCTCATTATTGATGAGAATGTAAAAATGTATTTCATGTCAAGAGTTAAATGAAAATATCGAATAAAAAATAAAGTGCGAATGTAAAATAAAATTTGGAGTGAAAAGATGGAAAAAAGTCGTGCGATATCGTGTGGCGATTAAATTGTGTTGTTTGTCGACGTTTATTATAATAAAGAAACAATAATCATAATTAAGGATAGTCCAGCGTCTCGCGGTAGCACGTACGCCTTATAATACGACTGATATATCTATCGAATACACAGTTTTATGATAGACTGATAAAATTAATAAGCAACACCAACTATTAATCGTAGAGGAGCAAAAGTAGCGCGAGTCTCATTTTTTAGTGTTCTATTTTGTATTATTATTATTGCATTTTTTAAACTATGTAGTGTTATGAACGAGGAATTGTGAGGGTTGATCTCGAAAATCGAGAAATTAAGTTCAGATAAAGTCCAACATTCTAGTCAATCTCTGCTTATTTTTGTGGTAGTTTAAATTTCTAGCAATGAGCAACCTAATAGTTGGCTAAAAACTTCCAGAACAAGGTATAATGTACATTTTATTACCCCCCTGGCAAAAATGTATGTTTTATTTTAATCCAATCATCTTTATTGTTAATCCTCTTTAGAAATAATGCATTTTTTGTTTCACAAGGGACTTACATATTATTTCACAAGGGATTTACATTTTATTTCCCCAAAAAGTTGAATTTAAATTTTATTTCCCTATAAAATTTTCCCTAAAACTTTATACCCTTAGGGGAGTAAAGTATTCATTATTTCCCTGGAACATTATTCTGTCAAGAAATGTTTCCACTAGAGCAATAAAATGTACTTTATTACCGGACACGAGTGAATGTAAAAAAAATTGCTCTTCTCCTGCTGTCTTCGACTGCCAGAACGTGTAAATATTTAGAAATTTGTGCTCAAGGCTTAGGGATATTAATTGTTATGGAGTAGATGATTCAAGAATTTATTGGCAGTGATGTTGGCTGCGAATGTAGGATCTTAATAAAAGAAAAAATGGTACATGTTTAAATGAAGCTCGCGCTGCTAATGGTCCTTTTAAACGATAGAAGAGTGGAAAAATTTAAATAAATGTTATTGAAAATAACAGAACGAAGATACATCGATCGCCTAACACGATACGTACAAAACTGACTTGTGTCTCTTCCACTCAGTGTCCGAAATAACACTCTTAATGATAATAAAAGTTGCAATTAGAAATTTAACGTAGTTGATGCAAAACATAAAAAAAGATAAACAAAAAAAAGAACTTTTAATAAAATCAGATAAAAGAGATCAAAAAATTTCAGTTTATCAGAAAATCAAATAAACTGAATTTGACAAAATCTGAATGAAACAAGATTTTTGACCACTCGAATCTGATTCTATTAAAAAAAAAGAAATTAGCAAAAGAGGAAGAAGTGTTGCGTTCTTCATAGATAAATCAATAAATATAATCGACTCGTACAATGTTTTTTACCTGCTAAGGCCCGTTTTATGAAATGTAAATGTTTACTAATTAATAGAATTTAGACTGCAATTTAGAATGAAATGCGTCGAAAATACAAACATCATGTCTATAGTAAAAACAAAATTAGAGCCGGCTCAAAAGTTGAGACTTTTGATATGAAAAATAGATTTCTAGCGTTTCCCCTTCAATAAAAGACTTAAGTGAGCGAGAGTTATCAATTATAATTAACATTCTAGTCCTTATTAGAAATAAACCTCCAGATCTTTAAATTTAAATGCTTCCTGCGAAGAAGCAAATTTACTTATAAAAATTACTTTAAAATTGAATGCAATTAATTGAAATTAATTCCAATATTAATAATGCCGTTTTATGTTAATGACATTTTATTAATAATAAAGACTAAAAATAAAATTGATAAATTCTTTGCACTTCAAGAAAAAATAAAAATAACTAAAATAATAAAAAATCATATAATAAATATAAAATATAAGCTATAATTGATAAATTATTAACAGTCATTTTAAAGCGATAATTTTTAAAGAAAATCCAATTCTCAGACAATTTTTTTTGCCAAGTCAATTTTTTCGACTCACGTTAATAAGGACCAGAATCGTTTAATCTAAAACGAGACTTTTTTAATAACACAATAACTAGACGGAACAAATAATTTCCATTACTCGAAAAATGTCATCAACCGAAAAAAAAACAAATAAATTATTATTTATAATAATTAAATAAATTAAATAAATTATTATTTATAATAATTAATTATCATTATCATTAAACAATTATTCTCTAGTCAATTATAAAATACGCTCTAACAATTGCAATCGAATAAAAACGGATTTTGTCAAATTTTTTGCAGTTCTAAACCAATTTAGATTAAAGAATGCAAGTGGATTGGGAAGATTTGGATTTTTTAAATCTTTTTGTACTTGCCAATTGAAAATTTTATAAGCTCGCTGCCTTATGGAATTGAGCCGGCCCTAGGTGGTTAAAACAGTGAGAACAATAAAAATCGTTGACATTTAACTTTACAAAACCTTATTACTCTTTAACAAGCAAGAAGAAATTTTTCTTCTCTCAAGAAGAAGTTTATAGAAGACGAACAATCGGAGAATTAAAAAAATGAAAATTTTACAGTGTCAGAATTTTCATCAACTCTGCACTGAAGACGTCACTTCTTTCTACGAATAGATTATAAATATAATAAATTATAAAACGTAGGTCGATAGTTGTATTAGAAAACAATTTACCGGCCACATACAACAGACAACGACAACCAAATTTCAAATTCTCCAGCATTTTTTACCCAGCAACAAGAAAAACAATCAAACTTCGCTCAAGAATCTTTTTGATAAACGCATCAATAGCCACTAACTTAGCCTAATCTCGACGAATCTATCATTCTCACTACAGGCAATATAAATCTGGCAAAAGTATCTAATTTCGTAGAGATGTGCGAATTTTTTTCATTCTAATTTCATTGAATTAGTTAAAACTAAATTTTTTTAAATTTCTTTCATTCTAATTTCATTGAATTAGATAAAAATAAATTTTTTTAAATTTCTTTCATTCTAAGTTCATTGAATTAGATAAAAATCAAAATTTTTAAATTTCTTTCATTCTAAGTTCATTGAATTAGATAAAAATCAAAATTTTTAAATTTCTTTCATTCTAATTTCATTGAATTAGATAAAAATTAAATTAAAGATTAAGAGAAACTAAAAAGTGAAGAGGAGTTTAAGAGAATTTATTTTTAATTTAAACCAATTATTTGAACGGAATTTTAAATGATTTAAATTTAATTCGTCCCGTTTATTTCTAAATAAATAAATTTGATTTATATTTTACCTAATTTGAATTTAATCACTGATCTTGAATTTAGTCATTGATCTTGAAATTAATTCTATTTCAATTGAAATCATTATCAATAATTTTAATTAAGTTTTTTTTTATTTATTAGCACTTGTAGTTCAAAATACGTTAATATCGAATAAGTGAAATTCAAAGTCAATTTCTGAAAATTATATAATTCAGAGTCAATTTCGGAAAATTGTAATTGAATGTCAATTTTGGACAATTATAATTCCAAGTCAATTTAGAATAAGTGTAATTTATCAAAATAAATCAAAGTCAATTTGTAAAAAATTAGCTAAATTCGATTTTAATCGTATAATTAATATTAAAGCGAGTGATAATTTCCATTTCAAGTTTCCATTATATTATATTATATTGTATTATATTCAATTTCCATTATAAACTACAATTTTATTCGCACATCTCTAAATGTTAATTCTTCGAAATTTAAACAGTATCACTTTAAGCCCTTGACACTTGGACAATACTGTGAGAAATATTTTTACAAGATAAAGAAATTGAGATGAGCGAAGAAACAGTATGACAGAACTTTTGTTTAAATTTCATTAATCGAATTTTAATTCTAAGAGAAAATCAAACGTACTCGAGACCTTTGTTGCCTTTTCAGAATGATGGCATTCTATGATATAATTTTCAATTCCAATACCATTAATCATAGTTCTATAAAAACTCAGTTCAACAATTCTGTAAGCTATCAGTTTTCGAATAAATTACTTTTTGTTTTTCTCTCGACCAGAGAAAAGTTCAAATTACTTTCAAGTTACTTCAGGTTATTTTCAAGTTAATTTAAATCACTGATTTTGTACAGATTAACATGCGTACGTGATATGTGTAAGAATCTTTTTCTTAACGCAAAATTCCGTAGTCAATAGCCATACGTATTTTTTAAAGTAATTATTTGCTATAAAGGTAAATGACGAGTTTTATGATTACCATATCAGAATGTATAAAAGCAGTGGACGTAAAAAAAAGAATGATAGTAAATAAATACTATTTGTAAATTATAGGGCTGTCAATGATGTATACAAGTGGACATAGCGTAATAAATAAATCTGTATGACTTAAAAAGTCCCTTTGTTTTAATTCTTAAACTAAAATTCAAAATGTAAATTTAACTTTTTGTGAATCTATCCTTTCAGCTCACGTAATTTCATTTTCTGAATATAAGCTTAATTAAAATTTACGTTCTTTTATATCAAGTGATTTTAAGTCTTTTTTATTAATTTATTCTTTATCCTAGAATCCTATTTAATTCTTTTTTATTAGTATAAATTAATTCTTATTAGTATAAATTAATGTTTATTAGTATAAATTATTTTTTATTAGTATAAATTAATTTTTATTAATATAAATCTGCTTGTATTCAATTTCTTCATTTATGTAAAAATTGAAGTGAAATTGAAGTTAAAATTAAATTAAAAGTTTTCTTTAAAGTTTACTTTTAAATGTTAATGTTAATTACAGCTTGCTAAGGAATTATTAATTATATAAGAAAAGCTTAATGAAATCAAGTGTTGTTTATTTAATTCCATTTTTTTGCTTATTTCCTAAGAACCTTAATTAAAATTAAAATTTAATTTATTAAATGAATGGCTTTGTTTCCCTTTCTTTTCCCTTTTCTTTAGCCTCATGTAACATTTTTTTATAAGCCGCAATAACTTCCTCTTTATCAACTTGGAACAAGTCAGATCCAGTTTGAGCAGCACGAATTTTCGCTTCCTCTGATGTAAGTTTTTCCTCATTACTTGGTGCTAAAGGTTGACCATCAGGATCTAATTTTTTTGTCTTATAATCTTCTATAATTTTATCACTATAAACCGCATCAAATAATTGTTGAGCAGAGAACTCATCCTGATAAACGTCTGTTGATTCGTATGTAACGTATGGTTTTAATTTGCAATCCTTTAAAGAAGGAACAATAATTTCCGGTATCATTTCCGGTACAACAATGTGTTTTGAACCTTCGGTGTATCCAATGGCCCTTGCTCCCCGATCTATGAATAATTTTCTTAATTAGACTGCGAATTATTAATTTATTTTATTATAATTGCAAGCAAATGTTTAACAATTTACTACATTTTTTTAGTTAATTCTTCAGGTATTTGGTTTTTATTGTTTTATATTATTTATTTTTACGTTCTGTTATATTACTTGTTAATTTTTCAAATTATTTGTATTTCTTTTTTCTATACCTATTCACTGGTATAAATTCTAAATTATTCCAACTTGTTTGTCAATTTTTGCATTTTAATTATATTAAATCTGCATATTACAACCCCTTGCTTTCAATTTTCATAAACCTACGCTAGTTTTTCGCAAATTCATCGATATAAAAGAATTTCAAACAGGACTTTTAAAAATCTTGGAATAATTCAATTTTAAAAGAATTTGGAACTTTAAGAAATATTTCATTTGTTGAAAATGAATACTATACAGCTCAAGAACTTACTGTGAACTGGAAGCAAATGATTTGGTCCCGCTTCTCTTTTTTTGTGTATTCTTGATCCTCTTTTACCATAAAGTAAAAATTTCCTAAAATTTCGAAGTCCATAACTGGCACTAGATGTGGAAATTCCTCTTGTAATAATTAAACACGGAGAAACCATCTTTAACACTGAAAAGAAAATTTTAAATAGAATTAGTTTGTAATTTTTGAAGAATTTAAATTTACGAGTAATCATTTATGTGTTATTTTTAATTGAATCAAGTCTTTTATCTGTATTAAATTAAGTTTTTCGTATTTGTAGACAATGTACTTAACGATTTTTAAAAGAACATTGCACATGTAAATTCTAATAACAATATAAAAGAAACAATTGCAAAAATGTGCTTGAATCCGAAACTGAACTAGTACCTTTCACTTAGTTTAAAGTTCACGGTCTTTAATAATCAAATTAATAATAACAATTGGCTTTTTAATTCATTATACTTTGTATACATATAAAAACAAATTTACACAACAATTTATAGGTTAATCGGACTTTTTAACTGCCCTGCGCCATCTATGTTGCATCAAGATGACCAATATTACAAAAATTAAGAATTAATTCGAACAAAATTAACAGTTGTATAAAATAAAGGATTATTATAGTTCAATGATAATATAAATAAAGCATGTTTGTTGCTTATTGTTATAACTGGGTTAATTTTCTTTATAATAGCATACTTTAAAATAATTATTAATTATTTTGAAGTCAATGTTGGTCATCCTGATCAATCTTCAGATTCAGACCTAACTTCAGATCCTGAATTTTTTCTGTTATGCAATCTACTGTCTTCTAAAGTATTTCCACTTCATTTTTATTGTAAAAGTAGTTGCATAAACATGGCAGCGAGTAAAATTAATATTATTGTAAGTTTATTAAATTTCGTCCCATAGTTTTAAATCAAAATTTATCCTAAATTGGTAGTTTTTAAGTCACTATTACACTTATCCTTGACATAACCTAAAAGATTTTCTTCTCGATTTTTAGGCCAGAAAATTTTCATCTGCTGCTGGGCAACAAATGGTTAAGGTAAGAATTCACATTCACAAACCTTGTAAATAATTATTCTCTTAAAATTACTCTTTTTACTGTCCCCGTACTCAAGAAATGTCAAACTGCTAATGACGTCTACTCAAGTTGTATTTTCTTTTCAGCCCCCAATTCAAGTTTTTGGTATAGAAGGTCGATATGCAACAGCTCTTTTTTCTGCAGCTAGTAAACAAAAAACCCTTGATGCCGTTGAAAAAGATTTAGTTAAATTGCAGGTAAAAATGACCATTATATCTTTATTTCAAAATGCAGATTTTCGTGAAAGAAGTGCAGATTTTGAGAATTGTTTTTTCAGTTATGATACTGATTATTTATACTGATTTGTATTATATTTTCTTCTTTTATTATAGTTTAGATTTTTATTCAAATGTACTAGCTTATATTTATCTAAATAAAACTAAACAAAACTTTCTTTACGCGAAAGCAAAAATGGACCTTTACTCTTTTTAAAAAAGAAACATATTTTTTTAGGGTTTACTGAAAACAGACCAAAAGTTTTCTGAATTTGTAAAAGATCCATCGATTAAACGTAAAGCAAAGTCTGAAGCCTTTACACAAATCGGTTCGTCTGTAAAATTGAACCCTGCAACGACAAATATGTTATCTCTCCTCGCCGAAAATGGACGTCTCGGAAAAATCCATCAAGTAATAAATAGCTTTAAAATGATCATGGCAGCAAATCGTGGAGAAGTTGTTTGTGAGGTAACGACAGCCAAACCTATGGATGCAGACATGAAGACAAAACTTGAAAGCACCTTAAAAATGTTCTTGAACAAAGGACAAACAATTTTACTCAATACTAAAGTTGACCCCTCTATTATCGGAGGAATGGTTGTTTCAATCGGTGATAAATATGTGGACATGAGTGTTTCTAGTAAAATTAAAAAGTACAGCGATCTCCTCACTTCTACCGTTTAATTTGTAAAAATAATTCATTGTTTACTAGTTACTTTTAATGTCATGTACATGATAATAAATGCTCCTAGCTGTTGAAAACTTGAATCGTTTTTTTAGTATCTTCTATAGTGTCTTCAAATTATACACCCAAAACATATATTAAAACATATATAAAAACAAACATATAAAAAAAACATATATAAAAAAACATATATATACTCCATAAAAAAATTAAAAATCTAAATTATTCAAAGAAACAGATAATCATATACAACCGTCAACTTTATTAATATAACATATAATCTAGATAGTAAAATCTAATAATATAGACAATAGAAGTTAATCATAATAAAAATTTCAAATAAATCTAAGTATTCTAATATTCATCATCAGTTGCCTTCTACAGTGAAAATAAATTGATAATAAAATAAATAAATCAATATTATAAATCCCATAATGTTCATGTTTCATGAAAAAAGAAATAAAAAGATCTATTGCACTGTTATAGGCACCTGGAATTGAGACTAGACTTTTATAAATAATAGAAACATTCCATGCACGTGTAAAAAGGGGATGTTAAAATTTTGTAAAAAAATAATTTAAATTGCATGATCCAAAATATTCGGTATAAATGAAAAAAAATGTTTAAAACCCCTTCTTGCACGTCAAGATTTTAAGTCAATTTTTGCTGAATTCACTAGAAATTAATTTAACGATTTGAGATACGCGGCATCAAATAATTCGAGCTCATTTGTCAGGTAGTTGGCTTTGTTTCTTAAAACCTTGGCGCTTGTGGCAGCTTCTTCAAGAGTTCGCAGAGTTAATGCAATTTTCTTTAGTTCCATATCCATATCTGAAGTGGATTCGTCCACCAAATGACAAAGACGAGCAAATGTACTCGATAGTTCTCTGAAAATAAACAAATTTTTGTTCAATTCTTGTTTTATAAACAAATTGTTTTGTTTTCAAAAATTGTTAGATAAAAATAGTTACTAATGATCCAAAAATGATAGTTAAAAATGATCCAAAAGTATCAAAAACAATATCTAAATGATTATAAATATCAAAATGACTATTTTCACATCAAAACAAGACTCGAATATTTATTTTAAAAAATTGTGTCTTGGTAAATTAATTTTCTGTGATACTTACTGTTGAACTTGATGACTACAATTTGCCGAAGTAAGGTCAACAATCAATTTCAATTTTTTCGTGGCATGTTCTACATATTGCCTCTTAAATTCTCTTTCCTTTGCAGAATTTGTCCACGTTAATCTTTCATAAAGATACAAAGCGCCATAAATAGCGCCGGTAACTGCGATTAATCTCCATCCAACAGTTTTTAACATCTAGAACGTAAAACAATATGTTTCAGAATTTCAATATTTTTCGTATTTAATTTTATTCTTTGGATACATTAATTTTTAAAAACAAATAAGAACATTTTTAGAATGTTATTGAAAAATTAATGCATTTCAATCTAAAGAACAAATAATAATCGATATCTTTCTTTTAAATTGTGACATTAAATAACAAATAGATTTGCTTACAAATCCTGCAACAATGAGTCCCCCCATAGTTCCCTGTGAAGTTATCGAAGCAATTGCAACCCTTGTAGCCAAGGACCAATCGTCTTGTCTCGTGGGAAAAGATGCCACGGTTGTTACGAATTTTGACGAATCTATACTATCCGCAGGAGAAGCAATGCATGGTGGAATCTAGCAAATTAAAAAACATCTTTAAACATTGCATTCGTATTTACAAAATTTAAACATTAAAGTATTTACAAAATTTATTTAACTTACATCCTGAGGATAATTTGCTATTGCCACTCGCTGATTTTGTTTGCCGGCAAACCTACTTATTATAGCCGTTATTCCCCAAGAGAATCTGAATTCCAAATCCTCGTGAAAATCAGCGCAGAGATTATCGCAATTAAGTCTATACAAAATTTCGAAAGGTTCTCTGCGTGGAAGAATGTTAAGCGACATTTGCTTCTTATTTTCCGGAAGTAAAACAGACATTCTTTCCGTCATTTCACGTTGTGAAGTTTCAATATTTAAAGCCAAGGCAGTGCTGAGCCTTGCTCTTAAATTGGAACCTAAAAAAGTATTAAATAATTAAATATATAATTTGTTATTGCATTATTAATTTTTTTTTTAATTATTGTATTTAATTAAATATTGCATTATTAATAGAAACAAAATCATTGGCTAGAATTTAACAATTAGAAAAAAGCTAATTACCTAAACCATTTTCTACATGGGAGTGAAGTTCGCGTTTATAAACATTCAAAACTAGAGGTTCTGGATGAAATGGAACACAAAATTCGTCTATGAGAGCAGACAATCTGCGAATTTCATCACTTAAGGCTTTTGAAACTCGTTGCTCAACGTCTTCAACCATGTGATGAATTTTATCTTTCATTTCTTGAGTTAGTATCATGAGTTGCTGTTCAGTAAAATTCAGTTTGTCGTGAACTTCTTTTTTTATGTTCAATTGCTCGGCTCTCATTCTCTGAGTGCGTTCAAGCGTTTCATCTAATGTTTGCCGGATTTCTCTGAAAATTGACACAAACTAAATATTTGACATTACAACTAATAGATGGATAAATAAATAACAGTAGAACATTAATTGTTTAAAATGTTTTGTATTGAAACTCGAAAAATTATTAATCATAAAATAAGCAATAAATTCTTACGTTGCAATATGTTTTCCACGTTGCGAATGTTGCTCAAATTTCGTCTTTACCGCTGACTTGGAAATGCACTCTTCAAATTTTCTTTCAAAATCTTGAAATTCAAAGTACCGATTTTGAAATCCTTCGGCCAGAGCACCATCTAATTATAAAACAAATTTTAAAAGAATTATAAATATTATTAATTAAATTTTATAATATTATTAATTAAATATTATAATTGATTATAATTTAAATTACAATTTAAATTACAATTGCGAAATTTTACTGTACCAGGAAAGGAATCATTAAGAATTTAAATAGTAAAAATTATTCAAGTAGTTTAAATATAAATCAGAAAACTCACTGTGTGCAGGATTTCCTCGATTTTCTTCTAAACGAGCTAAAAGCGTTTCCTTGGCTGAAATGAAGAAAACGCGTTCTTCAGCATCTTTAGTATTGTAGACCTTTAATTCTTTTGATAAAAAGTCGATGGCACGATCTTGATGCTGAGCTCTCACCTAAACAAAAATTTGTTTCCTTAAATTAAATCTTTAGAATAAAATTTTCAAATAATCATTTATTTTTCATGTTTATCATTCCAGGAATAAAAAAAAATCTTGTCTAGAGCTAAGCAGTTTCTCTGTGTAATATTCAACACTTTTAATAATAAATTAATTAAAATCTCTTTTGTTTGTGCTTGTTGCGAAAAAGAAAGCGAATTTGTGCTTTGCTTTTAAAAATAATGTCCAATTATGAACATACCTCTTTTTGTTCATCGACCAGCTAAAGGATAAATTGTTTATTATATTTGTCTCATTGAAAAATATGTTCAATCTCAATAAACTCGGAACATGACAATGTATAAATAATATAACTATTGAACATGATGAAATAAAATTCACACGAACAAAAATTGAATAAAAGCTATTTTCTACATGAAGAAATAATAATTTTGCTTCCTCATAGGGAAGCATTGTTTCAATAATAATATTAAAACTGATACTGATTTTCAACAATTTTCCTCTGAATTACGAAATAAAATAAAATTAATTAATATCAATGAAAAAATACCTCATCCAAAAATTCGGGTTCTGAAGCTGAAGCATCCCAACGATTATTTAAAATAAAAATATTCGGTTTGGATAATTTTGTCGACACTTTGTGAAAGAAATTTTTTTCCTGTAAAGGAAAAAATAAATTAATGCACACTGAATTAATACACTGAATATTGTACTGAATATTATAATACTGAATATTGTACTGAATATTATAATACTGAATATTGTAAGTGGAATATTTTAAAGAAATGTGATTATAAATTTTTATTTAATTCAATTGGATGATTGTTCATTAATTTCAAGAATAACGTACCGTAACCATCAAAGTAGATTCAGCATTTGCAACAAGAACAAAGACATCCGCATCTAAACAATGTTTATCTATCCATTCATCTAAATTTGGAGTTACATCGACTCCGGGACTATCAACAAATACCACATCATCCCTTAGGAGAAGACACTTTTCCTTTGGCCAGAAAATTCGTACCAAATGACTTTCACAAAGTTTTTCTTTGCATAAAGCGTGACCAAGTTGTCCAACTGACTGCACCGGTTGTTTTTCATTAGAACCTTCTGTTATCAAATAAGATTCATTATTTTCTGAACCTTCCACTTGAAGAAAACAATTTGTCGTGTGTCCAATGCCGCTTGGTAATATTTTATCCCGCAACATGGCATTAATTACTGTACTTTTCCCGTTGCTTGTCCTACAATCAATTTATTTTTATTAATGTTTTCATTAATTTCAATCGATCAATAAATCTTCTCTTAAGAAGAAAAACATATTTTTATTTTTTATTTTATTTTTTTATTTTTTACAAATTAATTAAAAAAGATATTGAAGATGGTTGTTGATCAGTGAAATTTATTAATCCTTTGATTAAGAAAAGTATTTATATAATAATATTTTTTTTAATAATCTTGAAAACTATTTTTATTCAAAACTTTTACCTCCCGAAGAAAGCAACTTTCATGTGATCTCGTCTAAGAACATCTCGAATTCCTCGAACTTTTTCGACATAAGCGGTAATTGCTTTTACCTCGTCGGTGCTAATAATATCCTGATCATCTCGCAGTGCTGAAAAATTAAAAAAAATTGTTAACAATCTTTTTAAAACGAGATTTTCAAAATCAAAGCGTAAATTTTCACTTTTTTTTTACTCTCCTGAATTAAAGAAATTGATTCTTTTTTTAATTTATTATTTATATTTATTCAATTAATATTCCTTTTTAAACAAATTCATTTCTATAAATAATGTTTACGAATGTTGATGACAATTGTTACCATATCGTACAAAATTCTTTTTTTTTAAAAAAAAAAACATATTTTTGACATTAAAAAGTGAAGATGAAGACCAGCATAATTTGTTAATATAAAAGCTTACATTCCATGAATCCAACTGCATCTCGAACATAATCTTCTATTTCCTCGAAAATGTGGTTGATCTTTTTCTTGGCCTTGACGAAAATCTGTAGAGGTGAATTTTCAATTCTAGCATCATTTGTTCGAAATTGGCTATCAGTTCCAATCATTGAAATTGTTCGATTTACAAAGGCAGCCATTTGTCCTTATAGTTTACGATACGACAATGTATTTTAGCAAAATAACAAAAATAGAGTGCAAGATAGAAAGGACAGAATTCTGATGTTGTGCACAGCATGCAGGACCAACTGAAATCAAAAAAACAAAGCAGTGTTTGAGCTTACAATTAGAAATATACAGTAAAATATTCTACTGACAATAAAAATTATCTAAAAATAGACACTCATGTACATGTATTATTGAGTCGTAAAATAAAGTGTGTAAAATAAAAAGAAAAACACACAATCTTGTTGATACACCAATATACAAACTATTTTCAAAACTATTTTAATTCAACTTCTTGTATTTCAGGTACTAAGTAAATTGTGCACAAGATTCAAATGATAATAAAAAGAAATTGACAACTCGTGAAAGTTAACCTTTGGATAATTAACGTTCTGAAAGTGTGAATTTCTAAATTGCCTGTCTTGTTACTAAAATTACGAATTTACAACGCAGTTCAGAAGCATCATAATTTCGTAATAAAGATGATTTGTAGATAGCAAATCAAGAAATTGTTTAGACAATTTGGGGTTCATTTTTTGTGAAAACTGGTTCACAGTGAGAATTAATCTTATGTGAAATAAAATCATAAAATGATTACATAGGTGAAATAAAATCATAAAATTATTACATAGGTGAAATAAATAAAAATACAATCTGTCTAAATATTCATAGTTCCAAATAACAACACTATTGCAATATAAACATTAATTTTTAAGAACCTGCTTGTTTTCTGACATCGAATTTTCCGTCCATGAAATTCTTGACAGCCAATTTTTGTATTCGTCTGAATGTAACTATAACTGAAACATTTTTCTCTACATTATTTTTTTATTTAAAATTCTTAAAATTTATACATTTTCTCTGACGTAATGTGAGATTTGCGCAGTTTTAATAAGAAAAATAAATATAGTGCACGAGTATATGATAGACTCATAACCTCTATTAAGCTGGTCAACATTCAATTACATTTATTTTAGCAAGATAATAATAATAGGTGTTACAAATTTCTCACCTGGTTCAAAATTTACACTATTTCACCATAGAACCTAATTTTTTTTGTATCCGATGAAAATTAATTTATAATAATGGACTTTTTAAATTTTTCTTACACGGTAGTAGTAGTGGTATTAATAAAGGTGCGATTGCACTCGATTGCAATAACTGGACAAAAATATGCGAGATTGGACAACTTTTTTAAGCGTGGGAAATTCAAAAAATCCTAATATATTGCAATATACCTGCTGACCATTTGTTAATAAATTAATTACATTCAATATTTTTTAATATTTAATTTATAAATAACTATCAACATAACCGGTACTTAAGGTGTGAAGAGAATGAAAGAATTAATTAAATTTACGATTATATTTTGACCTAGTATTATTATTATCATTATTATTATTATTACTATCATCATCATCAAATTAACTATTTATTGTTTTAGTCAAATTAATTAAAATATAACTGAACTAGGGGAATTTATTCAACAATAAATAACATTAAGTAAAAAAGCGTTTTATTATTAACCTATGTTTAAAGAACGTTGAATCACAAAATTATTATAAAAGTAAAAATATAAAAATAATTATACATTATTTGTACAGAGAGATTACTTCTTCCGAGATCTTAAACTTCTAAATGAAGAAAGTGGAGACTGGGCTGGCGGTGTTTGAGACTAAAAAAATTAAACGTTACGTAAATAAAAGACTTAATAAAAACGTACTGTTTGCTTTAAGTACACTTACCTCAACAGGTTCTAAATCTACGAATTCATCCTTTTCTTGGTAAAATAATTTTTTCCTTCTTGAAGTTTTTTTCTTCTCACAAATCGGTACAGTTTCCGGAGGACCAAGAACTTGTCGTAATCTAGTTTGTCTCCTGAAATTATAAAAATACACCAATTTTGGGCTTGAGATTTTGTACCTTTTTTATATTATTTTATACAATTGCAAACTACGCACTTTGATTCTGTACTTGAAAGTTCAATAATTGAGCCTTCATTCGTTGTAGCGGGTGAAGGTTTTTGAACACGAGATGATTTTTTCCGATCACAAGAAGTACCTTCATCATCCGTAGTATTTTCATAATTCTCCTTATCTCTTCGTTTTGTTCTTCGAGTCTAAAATTGAAAAATTATGTTTTGAAAAGTATGTGAATAATAATATTATAATTAATTAATATTTAGTATTATATAATTAATTAATATTTAGTATTATATAATTAATTACTACATTATTAAGTATATTTAATTATTAGTACATTAGAATGTCGTCAATTGCAACTCTTACTTTTTGAGTTTGTTTTTCTTTTATTTTCTCTTTCTCAAGAGTTTCTAATTGCTCTTGGAGTTGTTCTAACTGCGATTTTAGTTTTTGTACTTCATCTTTATTAGGCGTAGGTGTTAAATGTTTTTGGAAAAGATCTTGAAGTCTTATTTTCTGAAAAAGAAAAACCAATCATATTATTCTCTGTTAGAAAATGATCAAATAATTATGATATAAATAACAGTGAATAAAAAAGTTTTTAAATTTATTTATTATAACCTATTGCAGGTGAAGATTGTGTAAAAAGTTTTTGTTTTAATTTCTTACTTCTTTTTTTTCTCTATCAACATCTTCTTGCAAATTATGAACCAAATTTTCATATCTTGTTATAGTATCATCTCGGTGTCGTGAAAATGTATCGAATTCAACTGTCTTTTGATCAATTTCATGCCTAAGAATATTATTATTTTCTTTAAGTTCAGCAATTTCCTCTTTCAAATATTTCTCCCTCTCTTCCAAAAATTTCGCATTTTGAATTATTTGTTCAAAAGCCTGGAGTTCTTTGTCTACTTTGTCCTTCTATAAATTCAATTTTGAGAATATAAGAAAAATTTAAACCTATAAAATATATTAAATTAAAATCTATAGAAATAGTATTAAATTATTGTTTATTTTACTTGTTTCTGAAGTGCTTTATTTCTTGATAATTCTTGAGAAAGAATTTCCTCTGTATTAGTAAGTTTTTTTAAAGTCAGTTTTATTTGCTTCTCGTAATCTCTGTCCCGAGATTCATCATAAGCTTTCTGTGATTGAATTAGCTCTTTCACTTCTAAAATTGATTAAATATTTCCCAGTTTTAAAATATATGTACATTATGTAATTAATATTCCACTAAACTTTCGAATTTATATTTTTGTCCGTAAATTATAATTTTTGACTTTAATAAATATGTATAACATGTTTTTTAAATTTAATATTATTAAATAATACTAATAATACTAATTTATTATTTTATTTATAATTATAATTTTTTTCTTCAGATAATTTCAAATAAGAAATAAAAACTTACCCTTTTGTAGAGTTGAAATCTCAATATCTTTATCTTTTGACATCTTTTCTAATTGAATTTCAAGACTCTTATATTTTTTCTCATCACTTTCTAAAGTAATTTGTAAGTTAGCCTTTTCCGATTTAATTTCTTCTAATAAACAATTTAACTCCGTGATTTGCTCTTTTAATTCTTTAGCCTCTGACAATTCCTTTTGTAAAACGTCCACTTGATTTTTGTATTCCTCCAAAAACTGTATTGAATAATATATTTATTCACTTTGAAAGACTGATTAAAAAGAAAGTTTTGTTTTTAAAAACAAGTACTAATATAAAAATATACCTGTGACTTAAATTCATCTACATTTTTCGCTGTACCAATGACTTCTTCCATTTTTTGTTTTGTTAACTCATGTTCTTCGCGACACTAGAAACATTGAATAAAAACAAATTTATTATGCTTTGTCAAAATGTTGCGAGTCAAAATTATTTGTTAGCTGATTATACCTTTTTAATAGTTTCTTCCAAATCTTCAATCTTCGTTTCGTAATCCTAAAAATATAAAATATTAGAATAATAAAACTATCTGTAAATTATATGAATAAAAAATAAAATTTACTGTTTTTTTGTATTCAGTTTCTATTTCAAAATTAGAAAACATTTGCTTCAATTCATCCAATTCGTCAATTCTTTGCTGTCGACTAGTATCGAGTAAAGAGGTTTGTAAATTTTTGTCTTCAAGAAGTATATCCATTTCTCTTTTGATTTGAACTGCCTCAGTCTGAAAGGTTTCTGTTTGAATTTCAACACTTTCTGTTTGCATTTTTGAATTTTTTAATTGGTCTTCAAAGTTTTCTGTTTGAATTTCCACATCCACTTTTTGAATTTCAACAACTGCTGTCTCAATTTTAACATTCTCGGTTTGGATTTCAGAGTCAACAAAATCAGGGACTAGAGTCTGCATACTTCTTTCAAGAACTTCTGCTTTAAATGTATCTTCTTTTGTGCATGTTTCTTGACATGTCATTGTTTCTTTCTCAGAGCGCATGACGTTTCTCTGTACATGTTGTTTTTCTTTTAAGTTCAAAATATCTTCTTGTAATTCTTCAATTACTTTATTCTGCCCGTCAACTTTATCCTCCAGAATTTCTATTAGTTTTACTTTCTCTGAGAAACAGACATTCGCATCATCCAACTGCTTTTCTAACTCTAACATTTTATCCTCGTATTCAAGAAGCAATTCTTCTCGACTCTTTAATTTCTCTTCTAATCGACGACCGTCATTTGTTATTTCAATATATTCTTCTTTCGCTTCATTCAAGAATATTTTTAGTTGCTAAAAATAAAAATATAAATGTAAGTTCAAGAAGCGGGTGAAACTTTCAACTTTTTAGAAATAAAAAATAATAATTATAATCAACACTTTTTATAAATAATTAAAAACGGAGCAAAAAATTGAAATTCGGAATTTTTGAAAATTTTAATAGAAAATAAGTAAATATTTTCAGAGCGAGGAATTAAATACCTTATTTTTTTCTCGTTCAGCACTTAATTGACTTTTTAATTCTTTGATGAAGTTTTCGTTACTTTCATTCTGAATGTCCTCATCTGCAGTTTGTAGTAGAGATTTTACATTTTTTAATTCATTTTTCACTAGACCTAGCTCAAATGAAAGTTTAGCTTTTTCTGCAACTTCTGTCTCCTTTTGTTCTCGAAGATTTTTTATTGTCTCTTTATAGCTTTCCAATTTCGACTGAAGATTAGCATTTTCTTCTTCTAGATCTTCCAGATCGTCTTCTTCAGAATCATCAAGTTCAGAACGAATGCGCTTTCGACTCTTGAGTTGATTAATTTTTTCCTTATAGAAATTCTCAGTTCGTCTAAGATAATATTCCAATTGATCTTCGTGTTGTTCTTCCACGTCTTTGATTCGATTTCTGTGAGTGTTATTTAAATATATAAAATAATAATAAATATATAAAATAGTAATAAATATATAAAATAAGAATAAATTTATAAAATAGTAATAAATATATAAAATAATAATAAATATATTAAATAATAAATATATTAAATACGTAACATATTTTATAATCAATAGAATATTAAACACGTAATCAGTATTTCTTAAAAACAGGTTAAAGAATATCTTATAATGTAAACTAAATGCAATCTTAAAAATTCACACCTCCAATCAAGTTCAATTTTTTTCATCATTTCACTGTAAGTGGAAGATAATTCCTGTCGAGTTTTGAAGTCCCGTTCTGCAGCGGAATTCTTCAAATTTATAATTTGTTGCTTAAGCTGCTTGTTCTCATCTAGAAGCTCTTCATAATCTTCTCGATACACTACATCACCATCTTGTTCACTTTCAGTCTCCGTTTCCTCTGAAAACAAATGTAGAGAACATTTACATTTATTTCAAATAAATGCAAAGAAAAACAAATAGAAAACAAATAAAATATTGGCAAACACAATATAATACAAAATTAAAATTAATTAACCAATATTGTCGTAGTCCATCGTATCCCAATCCGTCACAGTCTTAATACTCTGCGAGACTATTTTCGAGAATCTGGAAGTAGATTTCTTTCGGCAAGTTTTCTTTGGCTCGATAACAATTTTTTTTGCGATCGCAGAAAAATTTAACACATTTTGCGTTTCGACATACAAATTAGGCACTGGATTTACGTTAACAATTAATGCCATACTTTCATTTCCTGATAATGCTTTTTGAAAGAGCCTAGTAAGTTTCGACTCTCGAAATGGGCCAATTATGTTTGATTTTTGTTTGGAACCCTGAGTTTCATAAACTGATTTTAAACATCTGCCTAAAACTAATAAACTTGTATTTATATTTTGTGCCTCTTTCAGACGCTCTCCTTCGTTAAGTGTCTTCTTCAATCGTTCCGAACCAGCAAGATCACAGAATGCGAATCTGTAAATTATTACAGATAATAAGTAGGGAATTAAAATAGTCAAAAAAGCGTTTTAAGTACTCAAAGAGCTTATGAAGTACTTGAAACAGTTTTGAAAGTGTAATAAATAAGCTTTTTGAAGACCTTTTTTTAATAAAATTTTATACTCACGTGCTTACTTCCACCGATTCCGGACAGTTTTCAGAAAAGTACTTGAGTAAAGTTACAGTGAAGATGCAATGAGATCTTGAGCTTCTTGCATTTAAGGCTGTAGCAGCTACTTTCAAATTATACTGTCCAGCCATTAAAATTTGATAAGCTTCTGCTCCAGAATTTACACAGACAGTTTTTAGACCTTTTATGAAAGATCTTCCTTGACTGTCTGTAGATAGCTTCAACGCAGGTCTTCTAGTTTGTATATTATTTGATAGGAGATCATAAATTGTTTCATTATAAATCTCAGCAAACGAAACCCAAACAGAGTAGAAACCTTCTGTACACTGACTTTGTCTAGTAGCAGTTTCTTCCTGCAATAATTTTTGCATTTCTTTATAAGCATTTATGTATTGATTTTTATCCATGGATCCAAACGTTAACAAATTTGTCTTGATATCTAATTCTGATAATCGTAATTTTCCGTCTAGTGGAATTATATCAGAATGATTAATTGGCTTGTAGTATGGAGTTGGTTTTGGATTTATATTAGAGAAAATAAACTCGAGCGCTCGTGGTATTATCCCTGGAGAAGATGTCGTACCCTGGAGTGTATAAGACTTACCAGAATTTGTTGTTCCTGAAAACAGTATTTTTTTATTACACAAAGAATTTTATAACAAAACGAATTTTATTACACAAAGAATTTTATAACAAAATGAATTTTATAGCAAAATGAATTTTAAAACAAAACGAATTTTATTACACAAAGAATTTTATAACAAAACGAATTTTAATACAAAACGAATTTTATTACACAAAGAATTTTATTTCTACAACATTTTTATAAAAAAAGAACATTTGTTAATGAAATTAATATACAATTTAGTAATAAACTTTTGTGTGAATACTGTGTAAATCGAGTGTGAATAATTTATTTTTAGTAAGCAAATGTTTATACCAAAATTTAAATAAAATTGAATTAAAATAATAAAATCAATCGTTTACCGTAAGTCATAACTGTAGCATTTTGCCCAGCTAAAAAGTCAACCATTTGTGGGCAAATAGCTTGTTCGAAAAGTTCATGTTGAGTTGTGCTCGGACCAAAAGTTTGTGTGAAAGTGAATTTCTTGCATATGGCATCGGAACTCTTTGGCCTTTTTAAACAACTTGTATTATATTCTAAATTGGACATTTTTGTCAATAATGTTGAAGAATTAGCTATTGTGTAAGCATCTATTTCTTCTGAAGATAATTTCATTGTTTGAGGGAAAGGCTTCATTCTTAAATAGACTTTAACAGTTTGAGGTAATGCATTGTCACTAATAACACTATTTGTTTCTTCCTCTTCATACAATGAGTATAAATTTTTTTGTGAATCTTTGGAAATAAAACGTTGTTGGCCATAAGATATTATACTTGGATCTCTTCCATACAAATAAGAAACTTCTTCTTGAATTGTTACATCTGACGATGCTCGAATGGTATCAAGCGTGTTATCCATTTTTATAAATGAAATAGTAACACTAAAAAACAAACAAAAGTTTAATAGTAATTTTAATTTCTACATTTCCTAACAATTCTAAAAAGGAAAAAAGCCATGTTTTAAAGAAATTGGTACATGGATTTTTAAAATGAATTATCTTAACATTTCTTTGTTAATAAAATTAAAAATAAAGCTAGTGATTAGTAAAAAAGGGATGGCAACAATTTAGCAAAGAAAAACAAATCACTTCTTAGTAGGGTTAATTTAATTTTCATTTTTTATTGTAAGTTTCAACTTTTATTATGAAAAGAATTAAACATGTTATTAAAGTATTTCATGCACAATAAATTTCAAAAATAATATTTCAGATTTCGCATTGTTTATTACAGAAAAAAACAATTTTTAGTCGAATTACTCCAATTTACACAATTTGTATCACGTTATAAAATTGTTCAAATAAACAAAATCTGATTTCACAAATTTATGCACAAAATGATTAATAACTGTTAATAAATATCTAATTCACCTTCTTATGTTCTTATAAAAGAAATATAAAAATATTTAAAGAGAACAAAACAATTTGTTTCAATCGACATTTAGAGATCTTAAAGCACCTATTTAAATAGCAACTGTATCTTAAATTGTCAGTTAAATTAAAAAGGACAATATGTATTGAAATATCATTGAAAAACTCACCAAAATAATACAATTTGATGATTTAAACGCAGTCTTTGATAAACATACCGTCAACCGCCATCAAGAATCAACAGGAATCTAACCACACTTTCAACTTTCAAACGGTTTTGCCAATTCAAAAAGTTGACGCTTGTTGTGAAAATTTCATCCAATTAAAATACAATTGACTTCTAGGCGAATGCAATTATTGGACACTCCAAAGGATACTCTTTGCTGATTTGCCAAGTGAGAATTGTATATAAATTTACAGTGGAAAGTTTAACCAAATTTTTGCAGAAATTTCTGAATTTTTTAAATACAAAAAAATATATAAACTTGACGCGTAAATAATAAAATTACAATGATTATAAAGTAAAATTAATTACTAAACGAACTTTTATAATGAAGTTTGATCGATCAATAAATTGTATGAAGAACATAAACAACTGGCGCGAAATTTAAAATTGAAGTTAGTTAAAAATGAATTTAATGTACAATTAAACTTGTTAAAAAATGTGTAATTTAACTTATTATTTAATTTGATACTTTTCTTGACCAGTTAAATGCGAAAAATGGATGTTATAATTATTAATATTTACTAAAAATGCCTGTAAAAATGTTTATTATTGAGTATACAATTGAAAGAAATTAAGTTGTCTGAAGTATCGTTAGAATCGAACGCTTTTTCGATAATATCGATAATCAAATATCGTTCTTCAACATTAACAGGGATGGGAAAATAAATTTGGTACGTAAAAAATGCATTTTACGTATTTTACTGTAATACATATATGTAAGTTGAATAACAAAAAAATAATATTTTATTAAATATAGCATTACAAATTGCGCTGAATATTAAATAATTAAGTAATTTCTATCTAGTTAAGCTATGATAAATCATTATTAATAAATAATAGTACGTTTGTATTATAGGAGATATTTTCTCGATTTTTTCAATTTGCAAATTTAAAAAAACGCGGAAAATAATAAAGTCCCCCTCGAAATTTTGGAAGCTTTCAAAATTTTCAACTGAAAGTTTCCAACCTTTCCCCATATATTTCTGAAACTGTCAATAATTTTGATAAGGTTATGTTACGTAATATACGATTTGCAGTTTGACTCATCAGGTATAAAGATATAATATAATTATTATTTAACAAAGTAATTCACTTTTAAATTCTCTCTATAAATAATTTGAAAGTTTGATTTCTCTGTCTAAAATTTATCATATCAAAATGTGTATCTTTTCATTCTAAATTATTTGGATCAATATTCCTTTGCAGGCAAAATTGGAGGTCATCCCAAGTCATCTTTTAGTCTGCTTCGATCCTTCCTAGCGGTTTGTCACGCATATAGGTGAGTTAGATTTTTTCAGTAATATTTGCAATATTTTAAAAATTATCATCTTTTACTTATTTAATTAGACACATCCTCTATTCATCTGTTCAAATAGCAATTTTAAGTAGTGTCAATTTATTTTACAAAAAAAGCTTTTCATTATAATGTCTACTTTACTGAATCCGAGAAAATTAATTTTTTTTCTGAATATAGTTACAATATCGCGGTAAATGAACAATTTTAACAAATTTCCTTAATCACACGTCAAATAGAATTTTATGAAAAGAAATTACTTTTTGTTACCGAGGGGCGTGAATCACTGAGACCCTTTAACCTTGACAAGGTCACGTGCAATGTCAATTGATAATTTTTGAGTTTGAAATAACTTCTCACTTCAACAATCAATAAATCCAAGATAAAAATACTTTTGCCCGTGTTATTTAACGATAATGATTTGATAAAATCTAAATATAATAACGATTGTAATATATGATGAAATTGTTTATGCTTTTTAAACACCGTTTTTTTTTGTTATTTAGGTACATGCTTCGTTTTATTTATATGTACGTAATCGTTTACGTATTTATATGCTTTAATTTATTTTAATAATTGTTTTTTATTTTTAATTGCAGAAAGTCAAGCTTGAAATATAGTACAAGCATCATGCCTATTCAAAGTATTAAGGCTCGTCAAATCTACGATTCCCGTGGTAATCCCACTGTTGAGGTAATTATGAAATTAAATTTCAAATTTAAGCATTAAAATTTTATTATTTACACAAAAATTATTTATTAGGTTGACCTTGTAACGGAACAAGGTTTGTTCAGGGCTGCCGTTCCTTCTGGCGCTTCTACTGGTGTTCACGAAGCCCTTGAGCTTAGGGATAATGATAAATCTAAATATCATGGAAAATCTGTTTTCAAGGCTGTTGATAATATTAACAAACTCATCACTCCAGAATTATTAAAGGTAAACCCATTCCAAAAAAAATGATCAATCTAATACTAATTTTTTAGATCAAATTTTTTTTATCTAATTTTTTTTGGTAAAAATCATTTTTTACAACTTTTAAAATATAAACCTTTTGTGTTCACACAACTAAATTTGTTCTCCTTTTTTATATATGCTATAATTGTTAATTAAAGGCAAATTTGGACGTTACTCAACAAACCGACATCGACAATCTACTTCTGAAGATTGACGGTACTCCAAATAAATCCAAATTAGGAGCCAATGCTATTTTGGGTGTTTCTCTTGCAGTTTGCAAAGCTGGAGCTGCTAAGAAAGGAGTCCCACTTTATAAGTAAGCCTTTATATTTTATTGGCAAATTATTTGTAAAGAACTTGAAATTAAATTTTAATAATTTTGATGATTGAAACATTTTACAGATACATTGCTGAGTTGGCCGGAAACAGCGATATTATTCTTCCAACTCCAGCTTTCAATGTCATCAATGGTGGCTCTCATGCAGGTAATAAACTTGCCATGCAAGAGTTCATGATTCTCCCAACTGGAGCTGCTAATTTCACTGAAGCCATGAAAATGGGAAGTGAAGTCTACCACCACTTGAAAGCAGGAATCAAGAAGAAGTTCGGTCTTGATGCTACTGCCGTTGGAGACGAAGGAGGCTTTGCTCCCAATATTTTGGAAAACAAGGAAGCTCTCAACCTTATCACAGACGCTATCAAGGTCATTAAATAATCCACTTGAATATTTAAATTTGTGAAACAAAGTTGAAACCGAGATTCAGCTTGAAAGCTAAATTTAGCTTTCAAGAAAAACCGAAATTTAAACAGAATTTTAGCTTGAAGTTTTATATTTATTTCTGGTAAATGATAATAACAATATTTATATATTTATATTATTTATATTTATAATATATTTATATTATTTATATTTATAATATATTTATATTATTTTTGTTCGAAAGTCACTTTTTTAATTATTTGTTAATTTTACCGCTCGGGCGTTAAAAATACATTTTTTATATTATATTTATCATTCTTTTATGTTAATATTTTATTTATATTATTTCTATATTTATATTCAGTCTATTTTTGGCACCCATCTCTTGATTTTTATATTCTATTTAAATTTCCAATGTTAATCATTATGTTATATTAATTCAACGACCGAGTGATAAATTCAACAATATATATATTATTGTTATTATTATTATTATTATTATTATTATTACTATTATTATTATTACTATTATTATTATTATTACTATTATTATTATTATTATTACTATTATTATTATTATTATATTATTATTTTTTTTAGGTTGCTGGTTATGAAGGCAAGATTAAAATCGGTATGGACGTGGCCGCGTCTGAGTTCTACAAAAATGGAAAATATGATTTGGACTTCAAGAATGAAAAATCCGATCCTAATACTTACTTGGAACCGGAAGCATTAAAGAACCTGTACTTGGACTTCGTTAAAGAATTCCCAATCGTCTCGATTGAAGATCCCTTCGACCAGGACGATTGGAGTTCTTGGACTTCCATGACCGCTTCCACTCCTATTCAAATCGTCGGTGACGATCTCACTGTCACCAACCCTGAAAGGTAAAGAAACGTTGAAAAGAAATACGTATTTTTCTAAATGAATACTTTAAAAATGAATACTCAAATGAGTATCCATTTTTAAATTAAATTGTTATTTTAAAATTTTACAATTTTATAAATTTAAAAAAAATTAATACTCAAATGAGAATTAATTTTTAAAGTATTGATAATAATAATTTGAAATCTCTCTGCCAATTTCTATTTACAGTAAAATTGTACCATACATTTTTTACTTATTAAAAAAATGACTAATCTACTAAAAAAAAAATTTCGATACAAGTTGATTAATTTTTATTTAATAAACTAATTTTGTTTCTAAACGTTTAATAAATATAAATAAACTAAAATCCCTTTTTTAGGATCAAAACCGCAATTGAGAAGAAGGCCTGCAATTGCTTGTTGTTGAAGGTAAATCAAATTGGCAGCGTAACAGAATCAATTAATGCTCACAAACTTGCAAAGAGCAATGGTTGGGGCACCATGGTTTCCCATCGTTCAGGAGAAACCGAGGACACATTCATTGCTGATTTGGTTGTTGGCCTTTCGACTGGTCAAATCAAAACTGGCGCACCTTGTCGCTCGGAACGATTGGCCAAATACAACCAGATTCTCCGCATTGAAGAGGAACTTGGAAATGCTGCCAAATACGCTGGAGAAAAGTTCCGAAATCCACAAGCTTAAAGTGTTTGTCTAATTTTAGACCTTGCATTATAATTAAATTTTAGCGGGTCCCATTCACTGTAAAATAATAATAGAAAAACATGTTAATATATTGCAAATTGACGGTAATTCTGTAAAATCAGTAAAATTTATCTTTCTCGTTCAAAATACGATTGGATTTTATAATCATATCAATTGTTCTTTTTAGAAAGGAAAATAGTTGTGTACACTTTTAGTTTAAACTTTGAAACTTTGAAAGGATTAGAGGAATAGGCATTAATATATATATTATTAATTTTACATTAATATATATTATTAATATTATCCTTTGAAATATAAATATTTGGTATAATTTATTAATGTTAACATTTGCGTGTGTTAGCGTTTATTATAATTTATCAAATAGTTTGTATTTAATTTAATATTTTCTTTGAAACTATAATAGAACAAGGAACATGTTTATAAAAAAAAGTGTTTCGAAACGTTGGACTTTAAATTTTAAAATGTATTTTAGAATCTAAACATATTAAAGCACTCTTATCAATACCAGGACAATATCTGAGAGAATACTTTGCTATTCTTACAATCGAATGGATGTAAAGTGATAAATAAACAATGGACTTGTAAATAATTTCGTATTGTTTATTAATATAACCCAACCTTAAAATAAAGAAAATAATTTGTCCTTAATTATTAAAATGATATGAATATTAAACAAACGATTGAAAATTGAAATAAAGAATATTAAAATATTATAAATATTATAAAATATTATAAATAATGAAAAACTCAGAATAATGATATTATTATTCATAGTCTTAATTTTATATTTACTTTAAAATTTTTTAATTTTCAAATAGCAGGAATTAACTAAGATTCTTTACACATTCGTGCAACATTATTTTATTACAAATTATAACATTAGGGACAATAATTGTACAATATTATTTATAATATAGGCTTGATCATTTGTATTTTCAATATTTATTAATAATTAGATAATTTATTTTTTTATATTACATAACATTAAGTGAAATACTGCGTACAAATACATATTTAACTAAGATGTGTCTATGAGCTACCTATTCTTTTTTTACGAAACGAAAATTCCGTGGTAGTTTAAATTTTTATAGATTTATAATCTACACATTGTGGTATGCATGAAGTAATGAAATCTGTGAAATTTGAAAATTAATAAGACAACCTTTTTTGAAAATTATTCACACATGAAACTATTGTTTTAATAAGAAATTAAAGCATAAATTAAACAATTTTCATTAATAACAGAGTTTGTTTTCACAAAATTTTAAAAACCTCACCTATACCACAATAAACATACGTAAATAGTCTTATACCGAAAATTTTATTTTGATCAATAAATACTTAGAAAACATTTTTTTTACCAATCTCTATCGCATTGTCCTGACAACGTCGAATATACATATATTTTTTAATTCGTTATTTTTACAAATATTTCGAATTTTCTTTCAAATCGAAAATAGAATTTGGTTCTGCTAGATAAATTATATTATTTTTTGTTTAACAAAATTATACAAATTTTTAATAAACTTATAAATGGTGAAATCTGAGGGGAGGCAACGATGAAATTTAATTATTACATTTTTTTTAATTCACAGGTATCTCGGATTTTTTTTATTACTACTATAGAATTACTTTATTCTACTAAATAATTATAATTGTATTAATTATTGTTGAACAAAATAGTTCAAATTTTACCATTTATTGAAAATGGTAAATTATTATGAAAAATATCGATGAATATGAAACTTTGTCTTTTATTTAATTGATTTTAATTAATTTAACATTATTAACAATTAGAGTGTTTATTATTAATAACCCTTTCTAATGGTAAAAACTATTTAAAATAGATCTTTATTTGGTAAATTTTGATCCGTAGTAAAGTATTATAAAATAAATTTAAAAAATATACAGTAATATATTATTACATATACTTTTTTAAAAATATTTGTATACTATTATTATATTATATTATATTTCAAGTATTGTTATCTAAAATAGAACTTTGTTCCATTATAAAATTATATTATTTTTTCATTGAACAACTTTTGAAATTGAACAATTAATGAAAATATATCTACTAACAGTAGATTTTCAGGAACAATGAAACTTTATTAAAATTTAATATTAATAAAGTTTATTAATTAGCAAACTAACTTTTGTGATTTTGATTAATTAAAAGTTCTCTTAAATACAGTTTAATAAGTGTTTTATTAAACTTTATATTAATGGAAACTTCATTTTAATGGAAATTACATTTTAAAGAATTATTTAGTTAAATTAATCAGTTAAATTAATTTCAATGTTATGTAAAAAATTCTTCAATGCCTCCTATCAGAATCTAAAATAATAATAAAAAATTTGGTTGGTTTTATACGTTGCTGAGCGATGATTGTTTTTTAATTTTTTAGCCGAATTTTGTACACGTAGAAATATCGACTTCTTTCTCATAAATAATAGAATATGATACAAAACAAGCGAAATTTTTAATGGTGACGCTTTGTGTAATTGTTAAGTACATTAAGGGATTTCTGTTGGAGAAGAGATGTAAAATGAAAAATGAAACAGTTTAAGAAAAGATGATTAAAAAAGAAAAAAATGGATTCTGTGCCTGATTGAAATACTGTGACTATATCCTTACTACAACAATCTCAGAGAATCTATTAAGATACTTTAAAGTGAACTTAAATACACGTATGTAGTCAATTACTTAAATCGAGCTCGGTCTTAAATCATTAAACTAATTTCGTACATGTACCAACGTTTTTCGTTCTTCTTTCCATCTCAATTGCTCAAAATTACAAAAATATTTTCCAAATGAAATTCCAAACTAATTATGCAATTATTTTTAATTTAGCTTGAAAGACAAAAAATATATTTAAAAATTTTTTAAATAAATTTAAAAAAATGAAATATAAATTTAAAAAAATGAAATATAAATAAAAAATTACAAAAGAAATTAAAAAAAGAGAAATACATTTAAATAAAAAATTACAAAAGAAATTAAAAAAAGAGAAATACATTTAAATAATAAATTAGAGAATACAAAAAATTAAACAAAAATTTCGAACAAATTATTAATTTAATGGTATTAAATAATATCTGGTAAATAAATAATGAATAATTTTAGTAATAAGAATGAAAATTCGTTTTAGAAAAAAAAAGCGAAGAAGGAAAAGTCTAATTCAATTGCACTCAAAAATAAATAATGTTTAATAGTAATATCGTATCTACTTTAAATAGTGATTTTGCGATAAATCCCCTTGTACTTGGAGGATAATTATAATTTATTAACTACACATACCTAATTACTACCACTACTTTTCTAAATCTAAGGACTGGTTTTTTAAATATAATAATAAAAAAAGAGTTTTAATAAAAAAAAAACGAAATCCCTTCCTGTTTTGAGTGTCAGAAATTTGGACTGTTTTCAGTCTCGGAGCTAATTTAATATGAAAAATCATTTTTAAATTTCCCTTTTGTAAGTCCAGTGCAAACAATTAACGTTGTTTTTTTTAAATCCAGGGTGGCAGTAAGTATCTAAGATAACGTACGTGAGCAATTTACAATAATAAAACCTACTTAAAGACTAAGGATTGTGTGGCACATAAATTTAAGACTCGCTTGTTCACAATTTACCAATCAGGAATATTTATCTCCTTTTATTGGTCCGCAGTCACTCTTCACTCAAAAATAATTGCCCTTTCGGCAATTCATCGTCTCCGAATTTCAATCTTCATTTTTTGTTTTACAAACTACATTCATTTTTACAAATAAATACATTTTTTTGATTCGACCTCAAAATAAATTGGAATGCTTTTCGAGCTTTTCTAAAGTTTAGAATAATCTGAAAATTCTTTACTTAACGTAAATAACTTATAATTATTTATTAATTGTTCATCTCAGCCTTATTCATAAATTAGAAAATAATTGAGATTTATAAGCGTCAGAGTTTCAAAAATAGTTGAGATTTAAAAAGACTTGAGTTTTTAAAACAGTTTAGAATTTGAAAGCAATTGAGATTTGGAAACAGTTGAAAATAGTCTTGATTTTCAAGCAACAGACTCTTTTTATATTAAAAAGAAAAGATTTCAATCTTATTTAAAAAGAAAAGATTTCAACCTTATTTAAAAAGAAAAGATTTCAACCTTATTTAAAAAGAAAAGATATTTTTGCAATGAAAAACCAGTTTTTTTATAAACATGGTATGGAAATAGTTGTCCAAGATTAAAATTCGGAGACAGAATCTGTCTCGATTGCAGTTCATCTACATTTGAATGCGATATTACGTATATTGAAGTAAAAACTGGAGTACTGCCAAATTTTTGCCATGGAACAATATTTACATCCGATAAAGTTAAGAACAAGTTTTGTTTTGCTTACAAACGTATTCGTGAGCACAAAACAGACTTTTAAATTCTACGGGTCTCTAACTAATGCGTATAAAAAGAGTTAAGTAACCAATCATTTTGGAAACTGTCATTAAGGGCAGCGAGTTTTTTTTGTTTAAAAAAAAAGAGTTAAATACATTGATAGATACATTCTGAAAGTGACTTTGACAAACCATTATCTACTTTCTTGCGACGTCCCTTAGGCGTCGTGTGTCATGAGTGAATGTAAGAAAACTTTTCTTCTTTAGCAGTACAATGACGAATTAAATAATTATGAAAATGGTTCTCAGAATGAACAAATCTTTGGCCTCACTTTTGTTCAATTTTTCAATCCAGTGACATTTTTCGATCTGAAGATATTTTCGATCTGAAGACATTTTCGATCTGAAGACATTTTCGATCTGAAGACATTTTCGATCTGAAGACATTTTCTATCCGAAGATATTTTCGACCACAAGATACTTTTTTCAAGTGAAGATATTTTTTAGCTGAATATATTCTTTGCACTGAAAATATTTTTCCATTGAAGATATTTTTCCATTAAAGATTTTTCTCAATTGAAGATATTTTTCACAAATTCTTCAATATTTCGATTGCAAATCTCGAAAGCGTTAGAATTTTCTTTTTTTTTGCAATTATTAATTTTTTTTCTGTTCTTGAAACAGAAGTGCAATCTACTTTTTTTAAAAAATCACTTGTTATGTTTAGAAAGCAATAATTATGATTTCTTACAATCCTCGTTAATAAGCAGGGTGCAATCAAGCAAACCTAGCTTTTTCTTTTTTTCTTTTTCAATTGGCATCCTCTGGAGATTCGATGTCATCCGATGTGGTATTTTGGCGACAATGATAGACGTATGCGCTCACTGATAAATCATCATCAGTGCGTATGCATTTATAAGTATCATTTTCGCACTGGCACCTAAAAATAACAAATCTCTTATTACATTTCGTAACCGCAAACAAATTTGCAACTAATAATACAAATTTAATAATAAAAAGATAGTTACCAAATTAAAGAAATGTAGACATAAGTATCAATAAAAAATAAATAAATAAAGCAAAGTTAATTTTAGTAATTAAAACTATTATTTAATATATAATTTATAAGGTATAAGGTATATATTTATTTAATAATTCAATCTTTCAAGCATTTCTTCATCAAAATGATTTATTTCCATAAGACTTTTTTATAGAATTTCAAGTCAAAGAGCATTTTTTATTTTAAAAAATAATTTTCATGTTCCTACAATCCTACTTTTTTTAATTCTCATTCTTTTGCTTAGAGAAGCATTGTTTTATTTTTTTTTTATTTTATTTACTTTTCACTTTTATGTAATTAAAAATAGTGAATAATGAATGTTGTGAAAATTAACTTACGTGTTTTTCATGAAATATTCGACTGTGCGAGAAAATGGAACGTAAACTGCCCATCCACATGGTGTGTTGTAACAGTATCTTATCTCTTTACTCGAGTTATCTGCGTCTCTTTGAATCCTCAATTTTCGATTATCTTCTGCCATCTTCATCAAACGATCCTGCAAATCCTGAAACAATGAACTCCCTTTAATATTTTATTGACTAAAATAATTCATTTTCTGCAACATCGAACAAAATTCTACTGCCAAAAATTGCCAAAATCTTTGAAAAAAAATTTAAAAATTTTTAAAAAAATAATTAAAAAAAGAAGCGAAAAAATAAACAAAAATAAATTTAACATAAATTAACTCAAGAAAATATACATCGTTCAATTCGAAAAAAATGGTTCCTTCAAAAAAATGCACCAATTTAAAAGAGCCGAACAATTTAATCAAAACTTTAAACAAAAAGAAAAAAAGAAGTTAAAAAGAAATTTAATTTCTTTTACTACAAAAAATAGTCAAATTTAAGAAAATTCGATTTTAATAGCGCGTACGAATAAAAAATATATCGAGAAATGATTTTAAACGAAAATAAAAATATCCTTCAAAATCGGCCAATTTTAAGGAATAATTGCAATTCTCTTAATTTTGATTAATGGGGCGCGTAATGAGATTTGGCTAATTATATTTTATTATATCGGCGGGAATAAAAAAGTTGATTGTTTAGCAAAAAAGATAAGTCATTATGTGACACCAATTACTCTCTCCTTTATAATTGTATCTCTTATAGGAGATGAGGACGCAATTTACACCCAAGTAATCTGCATGATTAATTAAGAATGCCAAGATTAATTAATGCAAGAAAATTTCTGTTTCGGACAGTTCTGAGAAAAATTGTGAAAGGCAGATCGGTTCATTGAGAAAGCAAAAGAGATGAAGTTATCATCGGCTTATCATTAGCAGTTTTGCGTCAGGCCAGGGTCAAAGTCGGTGACCTCGGACAATAAATCACTTTTTATCGTACGAAAACGTGAATTATTCGCGCGCTTATTCTACAATGACCTGCGCAATCGTCAAATGATTGCTGAACTTTTAATTTATAACAGCAACAAAAAAATTATCAAATAAAACATCATTTTTTATTCCTGATTGTCATTTAAGTGCGTGCGATCAATCAATAGCGTTTATCAATCAAAACCTCAATTTTTCACTAAACAATCAACTTTTTTTTCAATATTTCGCCAGCCAATCTTTTGTTGCCTAATTATTTATCATCTACTTGTGAATAAATTAAGTTTATATTCTTCGATAATTATTAATGTGTCACTCATAATTTAATACACTTTAGTAACAATAATTCGTACTAATAATACATTTCACTAAAAATAAATTTTACTAAAAATAAATTTTACTAAAAATAAATTTTACTAAAAATAAATTTTACTAAAAATAAATTTTACTAAAAATAAATTTTACTAAAAATAAATTCCACTAATAATAAATTTCACTAATAATAAGTTTTACTAAAAATAAATTTTACTAAAAATAAATTTTACTAAAAATAAGTTTTACTAAAAATAAGTTTTACTAAAAATAAATTTCACTAATTATAAAGTTTACTAATCATAAGTTTTATAATTAAAAAAATGCATAAATTTATATTTCTTGAAAGATTGAAGAGTTTTTCTAAAACGAGAGTTGCAATTAAGATTTCGTATATTATAAAAAGTATTTGTAAAATGAAATTAGGAGACTTATGAACATGAGGATAAATTTATCTTTTTTATTTTGCACGTGCAAAAGTTGATGAGTGTAGCAGGTTTGATTAATATAAACAATCAGACAATTGTTAAGGCACTGTATAGATATATAGTGACTGAGAATGAAATTAATGGTCTATCTGATATCATGTGACTCTCAAGCCAGGATCCATCAAAACAAACTCCAATTATTAAACTGAAGGTCAATCGTGAATGAAATTATAAATCATTTTCGTAACTGGAATCTTAAAAACAAATTGAATTGAATAATCAAATTGAATGATTTTTCATGAAAAATCTGCGAAAAATTCATCATAATTCAAATCAGCACAATAAGTGTTCATAATTTGCTTTAATTAAACAAATTCTCCTAAAAAAAATTATGACACTTTCGTTCATTGGAAAGATTACGATAAATCAGCAAACGAGTTCCTTTTTCCTAAACTTGATATACAAATTAATTTCTCGAAAAACCATTAATTAGAATCAGTAGAAATTTGCATTCAATCAAATGGATGAAAATTCACTTTTTCAATTTGATGAAAATGTACTTTTTCAATTTGATGAAAATGTACTTTTTCAATTTGATAAAAATTTACTTTCTCAGATTTAAAACAAAAAATTTCATGGAAATTTATTCTTTCAATTTATTGAAAATTTAAACTACAACTTTTAGTTTAATTTGACTATTTTTTTCAATAGTTTTTACTATCCACTATCAAAAAGATTTTAGTGAAGAATCATTAAAAGTAGAAATGTTCATTAAGTGACAGAAACAAATTTTAAAAAGAAAATTAAATCACATTTTGTTCAAGATAAAATGTTTTGAAAAATAAATTTGTAAAATAAATTTGTAAAATAAATTTGCAAAATAAATTTGTAAAATAAATTTGCAAAATAAATTTGCAAAATAAATTTGCAAAATAAATTTGTAAAATAAATTTGCAAAATAAATTTACAAAATAAATTTGTAAAATAAATTTGCAAAATAAATTTGCAAAATAAATTTGTAAAATAAATTTGCAAAATAAATTTGCAAAATAAATTTGTAAAATAAATTTGTAAAATAAATATGTAAAATAAATTTGCGAACTAAAATAGTACTTGAAAGGCAAAATTTCAATTGATTTATATTTGGATGATTAAACAATGCGTTTTAAACATTTTTCGTTTAACTTCACCACATCAAAATGTCGGAGAATATATTTTTTGTCGAATGTATAAAAAATTGCATACGAAAGAAAAGTGTACGTTTATAAAAAAAAATCCGCTGTCACAAAAATATCAACAGATCATTTTTCTTCCCGATCGAGTTACAAATCCAGATTTTTAGAGGGAGAAAAAAAAAGAGAAATGGCAAACAAGAAAACATTTGAAAGAAAAAGCAGTGCGTAAACTATTTTTTTCTTTTCAAATGAATTCAAAAGTGACAATTCAAAAAAGCGTATTCAAAGACAAAATTTCTTTCAAAAATAATCATTTCCGATTCTACAAATTTCTGGTTAAACTTTTAAATGAATCCAAAACTTCTGCAACGGAACAATTAGAGGGTAAGAAAAAGGTATAGAAAAAGTAAAAAGACCGATAAAAAATACAAAAGAGAAGAAAGAAAGAAAAAGAATACAAGAAGACAAAAGAAAAGGGAAAAAAGAGAGATAAACAAAAAAAAGAATAAGAAAAAGAACCGCGTGAATAAATAGAAGGAAAAAAGGAAAAAAAGGAAAAAAGGGAAAAAAAGAAAAAAGGGAAGAAAGGAGAAAAGGGAAAAAAGGGAAAAAAGGGAAAAAAGGAAAAAAGAGAAAAAAGGAAAAAAAGGAAAAAAGAGAAAAAAGAGAAAAAAGGAAAAAAGGGAAAAATGTTCAAGGAAGTGGAAGAAGATTATTTCTAACAGGAATAAAAATTACGGGGATATTATAATTTCTATTTGAGAGAAGGTTCTTACAGTACAAGATTTGTTTGATGATTCTGATTCCGAGTATCAATCAAGGATCATTAATGTTTTCTACTGGATAGTGTATACCTGTAAGGAAGTACATCCTGCTTATTTTTACAACTATTAACCGGATTGACGACTAAAAAAGGTTTTTTATAATGAAAGTCGAGATAGTGACGGACATGAAGTGAAGATTGCAGTTTGCGTTTGCGTTTCATTGAAGAACAGACTAGACGGTGAGTATGTCAGTAGTAAGAGCGACAGAGAGAGAAAAAGAGAGAGAAAAAGAGAGAGAAAAGAGAGAGAGAGAGAGAGAGAAACCACGTAATAAGATTATAACTCGAGTTCATGAATGAAAAGTTCCAGAGCTTGCATGATACAAATGACCGGGACTATATCTATTTCTCTCTGTTAATCTTTACTCAATTGCATTGTCTTTTAATTAACACTTTTGCAACCCTTTTCCTATAATCTTTGGCCAATAAAAGCATAATTTTAAGTGGTTCATAATTTTCGAGTACGAGATCAAATTCTGTCAAGATTGCTTTTTATTTTCAAGAATTTGAAAAGTATTCGAAATGTCCAATTTGTAAATTATTTAATTTTCGATATGTTCAATTTGTAAATTATTACTTTTCGAAATGTTCAATTTGTAAATTATTAATTTTCGAAATGTCCAATTTGTAAATTATTACTTTTCGAAATTTTAAAAATTGAAAATTAAACCCCAACATTTACTTCTTATCATCTATTCGAAATGTTCAATTTATAAATTTTTAATTTACAATCAATTTCAAACTGCAAATGAATTATTTTTACTTTTATTTTCAAATAAAATTTACAATTTGCCAATGGTTGTAAAATTATCAAAACAATAGAATAAAACTTCCACACGGAAATAGAAGTTGAATTAAAAAAACGAAAAGTATCCCTGAAGTAGCTGATATTTTATCAATCTCAGAGAAACATAAATCTGTTGCAGTGAAACTGTACTTGAAAAATATTTTTTGGCTGCAATTATTACATAATAATATTATTATTACAAATATTACTGAAAAAGAAAGAAAATATTACTGAAAGAAAGAAGAAAATACTAGAAAAAAATGAAAAGAAAATTAGAAATAAATGAATATAAAAAATAAACGAAAAGACTAACAAAGTAAATGATGAAACTAAAAATAAACGAAAAATTGAAAATTAAAGAGATGATCAATTTTTTATTATAACAAAAATAGTGCAAAAGTTTTGCTCTTTGAAGCTGCAAAAGGAAGAATTAAATTAATAAAATATTAAAAGTGAATAAATTACAAATTATTTTTTTTAATTTTTGTTATAAAATTTCTATTATAATTATTTCGTTATTTGTCTCTACTATGGTTTTATTTTTTGTATTAATTTGTTTATAAAGTCTTACTATACATATTCCATCTTTTGCACTTGAGTCTCAACGAACTTTGATTTTCTAAATATAACAGGACACAAAATCTTTCTCGTACTTTCGAGGAAATCGTAAAACCTAAAGTAATGCTTTTAGCGAGGCAAAACGAGTTTCAAAAACCTTATAATTTAGAACAGTGTAAGAGAAGAGATGACACCAAAGAGAACATAAACACTATTTTCTTTTATCCTTTTAAAAGTTTAATTTGGAGCATTTAAATCACGCCGTTTTATTCTTCACAAATTTGTCAGGAAGTTTAATATTAATTCAGCAAAATTCGGATTATCAAATTAAGACAAAAATTTCCAATTCCGAGCCAGTGATAAAGATTAATTACGTTCCTTAATTACAATGATGCATCAATTTTATGAATGAAAAGTTTGTCTCGAATATACATTGTCGAAAAATGTGAAACAAAAAGATGTAAAAAATAAAATAATTATTAAAGAATTAAAAATCCGTAGAGTAGTAAAATTTGGTCTTTTCCAGTTTGTTATTTAATTTATTTTTTTTCATCTACTACTTTTTAATTAAAGATAATCTTTTAAAGTAAAAATTATAGTTTTAAAATTCACAAGTTAGTTTTTAAATAAGTTTTAAATAAGAATTTATTATAAAAAGTTTTAAAAGAACATTATTTTATTTTATTATATTAAGTTCATTATTTGGATTTTATTATTTATGAACATTATTTTCATATGATATTGAAGTTCACAAGGTTTTGTTCGTTTAATTAAAAAACAAATTTTTGTTTGCTTAATCATTATTTTAATACATTTTCAAATTTTTTTAAAAAATTTGTTAATTAAAATAACATAAATTTGTCAAATTTAAATAATTAATTATAATTTAATATTTTTTCATTTCTAAAATAGAAAAGTATTGTTTTTAATTTTGTTTAAAGTTCATTTTTCATAAACGATTTTGGGTTTTTATAAAAATTTACCAAATTTATTTTTACTGAAAAATTTATTTTTACTAAAAAAAAATGTATTTTTAATAAAAAGCGTTGCGAACTTTAACGTCATATTCTTATGAATTCTTAAAAAATGAAGCAACACAAATAAGTGCTTAATTAGCATAATTTCTTTTCTTTCTATAATTATTAATTAAAAATATGTTTGAAACATAAATGTTTGAAATAAGAGTTGGATATAACAATTTCACATACAGATAATATATTTCTGAATATTATAAATTACTACTCTTTTTTGTTTAATAGTCCATTTATGCATTGCCAATAAATAAAATAAACAAATACTAAGCAATAGATTTATGGTATTTAAAAGTTATGAAAAATGAATATAAAATGTATGCTATTAATAATTAAACTTAAATTTTTTTCCTGTACAAATATTTATATATGAATGACAAATTAATAAATTTAAAATTGTTGCAATAATTAAAGTTATTTCTAATAAAAATAAAATTATTGCAATAATTAAAGTTATTTCTAATAAAAATAAAATTGTTGCAATAATTAAAGTTATTTCTAATAAAAATAAAATTGTTGCAATAATTAAAGTTATTTCTAATAAAAATAAAATTGTATTATACACCCAAAAGGTCATTTTTCGTAATTATATAAGAACGTACACCGATTAACTAAAATGAATAATAATAAAAACAATAATAGATAAAAATGTAAATCTTATAAACTTTTAAACATTACCATTTATTTATTTAAAAGAATATACTATAAATCCATTATATATTATTCATTATTTATTATTATTATATTATTATATATTCCCTACCTATTTCCCGAATTCTATTTCCCAACAGAACGAGAAAAGTATACTTCATTGGGTATAATAATATTTCCATTATTTAAACAAATTTGGTAAATAAATTTAAATAGTACACCAAAAAAGCCTATAGTGAATAAAAAAGTTTGCCGCGCAATTATTCTGACTTTTTAAAACAACGCAAACTTCAAGGCGTATTATAAATTCAAAAACCCCTCACAGCCTGGATTCGATTTCAGGTATGTTCGAGAATTCTAAAATTCAAATTTAAAAAAGCCGTTCTAAACTCACGAAAACTGACCAGATGGGATCCAAATATCATTTGAAAAACAAAATCACAATTAATTAAACATTAAGTATTTTTTTAATTAATTAATTAAAAAATATAACTTGAATTAATATTTATCGAATTAAACAAAATTTCACCAAGAAGACAATGTTTTATCAAAGAAGAAAAATAAAAACAAAACAAAATTTAATTCCAGCAATCGCCATCAACAAATTTAAAAACTTGAGCACAAAAGTGCTGAGCTTGTTGGAAGAAAAAATAGAATCGTCTGATGAAATAGATCTCTAGCTTACAACAAATTTCACATCTCATCTGTAGTGAGCGACGGTTGATTTAAGGCACGTGGGAAGACTAAGCGCGTGTATTTTCACCACAATAACTCTACCATATTCACTAATTAATAAATTTACCACAATAAATTAATCAAGTAATTCAATTCACAAAATTACTAAACGATTATTAAACCAAAAAAAAAAAACAATTCATAAATTTCACACTAAAATAAAAGAATGCAAAAATTCTCAAGACTTTTGAAGACGACATTGCAGAAAATGGGAATTTTAAATGAGTAGATAATTAGGCGTATAATGAAAAAATGAAACTTACCTGAGGTTTAAGGACCCTCGTGTCAATTAAAGAGGCATACCAGCAGGTAGCGACAAAAGCGATAATAAGTAGCCTGAAGTGTGCCATTTTTAAATGTTCTATATATCAGTTCCTTCGTACAGGACGAAGAAATCCAAAGAAAACTAGAAACGAGAGCGCACAGGCCGGATTGCACAATTATCGTCGACGTCAAATTAACGTCAAATTTTTTTTTTTTTGCAAAAAGCAGTTTTTGCTTTTTGACACTCGATTTGAGCTAATTAGTCCTTGAGAACCAACAAAAAGTAGAATACCGTGACTTTTACCGGTCGATTTATTTAAAATAAGAGTACACGCTACTTGTAAACGAACTTTGTAAATTGTTTCAAGATTCGCGGTTTTTACGGGCAAGGACTTTAAACGAACAGCAGCTACAGTATTGAGTGAAGACGCTTTCGAGCGTCGAGGGTTTATATAGTCTGTGGGCTAGCCGGTGCCGTTAGTGGGGGTAAGACTAAGCTAGAAGTTATAATAATATGTAATAAGATGAATCTAAGTTGCGATTAGAACAACGATATCAACGGGGTGAGATATTCCCCAAACGGGGGTGTAACTTTCTGTCATTCTTGCTCCAAAAATGTTAACTCAACCATTCTTTTTTCCGTCAATTTGCGCTAAAGTCCACAAATTTTTCTATGTAACATTATTTTTCAATTTCCAATAATTGTCACTTTTGATATCATCGAGTTTGTGAACAAAAATTGTTCATAGAATCAAAAATTTTTCCAATTACACTGAAAATATGTTTCGTTAAATTTAGGTATTTTTTTTTTAGAGAAAATTCTCAAAACAGTAAAGAATTGTGGAAAAAAGTTGAAAATGCGCGCGAGCTGAAATTTCATTTACCATGAAAAATATATATGGGTCCGAAACAAAAGAATTATTTAAAAATATGGATACAAATTTGAAAACAATTTATAAAGAAATCTTTATTTGGTTATTTACGAATATGTAATAAATTTCCATTTTTTAGAGCCATTTTTTTTTTAGCATTTTGGTGCTAAAAAATGCAATTTTTTTCAATCTGGTTATTCTAAAATGTGGAGTTTTAGAATGGTTTTAAATTACAGTATACGCAAATAATGATTGTACATCCAATTCGTTTCTGTAGCGACATCCAATAAATTGGTTGCATCAGCCAACTGTTGGATATCTCTACAAACTAAACAACTGCGGTATTTCAAGGTTTCTGAACTTCTTTTCGACCCTGAATCATTTTTCTACAGCAAAAAATCATTTTTTACAACAAAAATCATTTTCCACATAAAAAAAATATTTCTTCCACCAAAAAATGATTTTTTCACCAACAAAATATTTTTTCCCATTGCAAAGGTTGATTTTTTTAACCAAAAAAACATTTTTGCTTGATAAAGAAAAATTGTTTTTTTTACCAAAAGATTAAAATTAAAAAAAGATTACCATTAAAAAGATTATTTTCACTGTAACCATAAACGATTAGCATAGCTATTTAATAAAAATGTATTTTAACGACAGACATTTTATACAATAATTTTTCTTCCATTAATTGTTAATTTATAAATAAATTAATTAATTATATGTTTCAGTGCTCTGTACTAAAGGAAATTTTCTGAAGCCCATTTACAATTGTAAATAAATAGTTCCGTTAAATAAATTATTTTTGTACACTGAGAGGAAAGTCTCCCTGATTCAGTGCAAAATTGCATTGGATCTATAATATTTTATTTTTAGATTCGGACCTAGAATATGAATTCTTGAATCAAGAATAATTATCCTTGATTCAAGTATTTATTCTTCATTTATTCTTTTCATTTTATTTATTTATTTCATTTATTTATTTCATTTATTCTTTTCATTTATTTATTTAATTTATTTATTTCATTTATTTATTTAATTTATTTATTCTTTCATTTATTTATTTCATTTATTTATTCTTTCATTTATATATTTCATTTATTTATTCTTCATTTATTTATTAATTATTTATTCCTGATTAAGGCTTAAAAATTCTGTGTAAGGAACTGAATATTTTCTTGAACTAACTGTAAATGTTCCTGAACGAACCGAAAATATTCTTCAAACAAGAATAATTTGCAAGTAAATGTTTATTCTTATTTCGTACACCCAGAGAAATGATATATTTGTCTCAGAACCAACTAACTAATTTATTTGTTCCAAATAAATTTTATTTAACAGAAATAAAAATTTATTTGATTTTTGTTTCAAATAAAATATATTGAATTCAAATAAATCTTTTCTCTGGGTGTACGAATTCTTTTCTCTTATTGTGTACAAAAAGTGATTTTTCTACAAAATAATATTGTTTTCACAAAGAACTTATTTTTCAAGCAAACACTGTTTTGTCTACTGAAAGATATGTTACTGTTAATCGGGGTATTTCTAATTTCCAAGGGAAATTATGTTAACAGTAATTTTGAATTGAAAGTGCACGTTTTTTGGAATTATTTGTATTTGACGCTTACTGTAATTGTTATCGGATATGTTACAGAAATCGACAAATTCAAATTTTCGTGATAAATAATTAAAAAATTAAAAACTATCATGACCATAATTACCCCATTTTCTACTCTATCTAAATCTGAATTAGTAATTATACTAATTATAGCGAAGTAATTATACTAATTCAATATCGAAGAGTCGATTACCGATTTGCCTCGTTTAACCTCATTCGAAATAGTAAAAATTTACTAAATTGTAATACAAAAAACTGTCAATTTTTAGAGCAAATTACTAACTGAATTAGTTGCTACTGATTAAAATAAGAGAATTTCGACTATTGAATTTAGTATAGTTATTTATTGATTAAGTTTTCTACTAACATTTAGTAGTCTTTTAAATAAAATTTAGTAGTTTTTCACTAAAATTTAATATAGTTTTTCATTAAAATTTAATATAGTTTTTCACTAGAGATTAGTATTCTTATATTTCTAACGATAAACAACTATTCGCTACTGAATTATTAGAAAATTATAATGTTTTGTGGTGGAATTTTTCTCCCAATGAAGTTGTCAATGAAGGATTAAAATTAATTATTAAATTTAGTGAGAAAAAGAATAATTTGATGCTACTGAAAAGCTGTAGCAACATTGTTATCTATTTTCAAGATTAGATTAACCTTTCAATTGGATATGACGTCCAAGAGTTAGGTGCCGCAACCAATTTATTGGATAGCGCAAGTTTGTAAACCTGAATTAATGAAAATTTGTCAACCAATTCAAATTAGTAAAAATGTTCTCTACACCCAGAGAAATGGTATATTTGTCTCAGAGCCTAATAACTTTTTTATTTGTTTCAAATAAATTTTATTTGGTTTAAATAAAAAATTTATTTACGCTAAATAACTTTTTAATTCTTTTAAATAAATATTTTATTTGAACCAAATAAATAAGTTATTAGGCTCTGAGACAAATATATCGTTATTTTGTACTAAAATTCCACTATTTTGTTTATGTAATTTATTAAAATTTTAGTGAAAAACGATTTAAACATTAGTAAATATTCTTACTGAATCAAATTGGAGGACGACTTTTTCATAAATTTAGTTTTAAGAAGAGTATAAAGTTTTACCAAGATTTATATTGTGCAACCAATTTTTTGCGTAAAAAATATAAGTTTATTTTATAAGAATTATTATATTCAATTAGTAAATGGATTAAATTTATTTAAATAAATAATAAATCTGCTTTATTTTAGGGAAAACGCAATTTGTAAAACCGACAGAATTGGAATTTGTATTTTCCAAATGTGAATTAATAATTTCCTGCTAATTCAATAGCGGGAAGTCGTTTACCGATTGAAATAGTAAAGATTCAATAATTTTTTGTAGAAAACTAGTTAATCACTTAATCTAATAAACTAATTTAATTAGCCAATGACTGAAAAAAAAATTTGGCAATGAAAATGAAAAAAATGTGTGAATATTGACTGCTTCAATCAGTATTGTTATTTATTCACTAAGTAGGTATACATACTACTAAAAATTAGTATAGTTTTCTACTAAAATTAGTAGTTTTTCCCTAAAAATTAGTAAATATTTACTATTCCAATTGGTAAACGATCCGTTATTGAATTAGTAGAAAATTATAACAATTCAAATTTAGAGAATATTTTCTTAATTAATCAGTAGAAATGACCGAAATTTAGTCATTTTTGCACCAAGTTTTTGCACCAAATGTTTGCAAAAAACTTTTTTTTTTTGCTAAACTAGTCAAAGTTAAATCCTGCTGAAAATCAGTAACTTTCTTTACAAATTTTCAGTAGAATTTCACTGATTGTTAGCATCATTTAACGACTCGAATTAGCAACTCAGTTTTTGCTATAAATTAGTAGATTTCAACCTAATACTAATTCAAATAATTTAAAGATTATGTATGCACTATATACTACGCTTTTTAATTTACAATAATAACAATAGATAAACAAATAAATTGTTAATTTAATTTTAAGGTGATGGAGTATTTATTCACTTTGATTTTTGACGAAGAAAAAAAATCATGAGTTTTTTTTCAGCAGATCTCTATTTTTATATCCGCCATTTTGAACTAAACAAACTCAAAAATATATGATTCACACTGTTTTGTTTATTCATTGAGTAAACGCCAAGAATTTTCAATATGAATGAAATGAAACTTTTCATTAATTATTTTCATTTTATATATATTATTTTGTTAATTTTCATTTCTATTGTCATTAAAGGCATCTAAGAATTTGTTTTAAATAAAAAAAGTCTTGATTCAAAAGATTAGATTTCATTGAACAAATAATTTGTTACAAGACGTTATTTTCAATTTGTTAGAATGAAACATGAATTTGGTTGAATCAAACAAATATTTGTTTAAATTAAATACACTCGTTTCACCGTATATCAAATAAATGTTTGATTAATTTAAACAAACATTTTTTGAGTGCATTCTTGAAAGCATTGCATTTTTTCAAATTAAGTTATTTGTACCAAATTGAGTACAATTTCCTTGTATGAATTATTTTTTAAGTTTATAAATTTTCGTTTAGTTTTAAGAATAACTTAATGCAGGAAAATTTTCATTTTTTGTAAATTAATCTAGTCTACTTTCCGGGGTCATAACACTTGTTCTAGGAATTTTAAATTATCTAATATTTTTTCGACATTTAAGTGTTTGAACTTAAAAAAAATTATAACAATGTTATCATGGCAGCACGAAAAAATCCTTGGATTCACTTGGTAAAATCAAAATTTTAAATTTTTCAATTCTCCTTAAAAATTCCTGATAATTCAATTTCAATTCTCCCTGATATTGATTATAATTCTTAACGTTGCAAAGTTCCATAAAATAATAAGATTAATTATTAACAATTAACAATCAATGAGAGAAATGATTAATATTAAATGAGAATGACAAATAATGATTAATCAAGAAATAATAATTTATTCACTTTCCATTGAAACTGAGCGCTATCACAGGATCCAATTTTTACATTCTCATCAAAAATGAGACTGTATTCAAATTGTGCGATTTTGGACTTTTTTTATTTATTCTCATTTGAGAATAAGAAAATTGTGGAAGAAATGAATAAAAAAAATTGAAATGAATGCAAATTAAATTAGAGAAAATAAAAAAGTTTAAATAAGTTTAAAGTGAATAATAAATGTAAATTACTTTGAAATAAATTAAATGATTTTAATTAAATGTTAATAAAATGACTAGCGTTACTGCATTAAAGTGTGATAGAAATAAATGTTAACACTACTTCATTGTTATTTATTATTATAATCAAACAGTAGTGCATGCAATATATGAGCTTTTGCAACAAAGATAATGATTTATTATTGCGCAGAATGAAGATTATCATCAATTTTGCATAACAGTTCTGATACAGAATCCAATGACCTCTCAAGGTTTATACAAAAATATTATTGTTTTTAACAATACTGATGAACTATTTCCAATAAACAAAAAACACTATCGTCACTAAGAATATCAATCATTTTTTAATTTAAAAATTTAAAAGAAATTGTGCAATTTACCCAAAAAAAGGATATGTTATCTTATGTTATTCTTATTTATTTATATTTTAAATCAACCATTTCACAGAGAAAAAATTACAAATTTCTAGACAATAAGTTTTCTCTACGAAATGTTATTAATTTTGAAAAATGTTTCACAAAGTGTTGCAAAAATTGTGATTATTAGATATTTCTTCTACGTTTTTGTTAATAAAACTATTTTTTTTAGAGAAAATAAATTATTATAGTTTTTTCAGTCATGACAAAGAAATAACGGGATTTCGTCCAGATCGGCATGGATACATTTGTTAGAAACAATAAATAACAAAATTTTAGCACAAGATTCTTGAGAATTAAAACTAAATTTTAATGCAAGATAATTAACTTACTAAACATAGAGAATTCTTAAAATGGATTTATTTTGTAAATACACGGAAAAAAAGGAATGGTTGTGGCAACCATTTATATTGATAAATACGTCCCATCCATATTATATGGTTGACACATCCATATATATGGTTAAACCAACCTTCCATATGGA